>CAWUPB010000393.1:0-87410 GCA_963924115.1 Dovyalis caffra
ACCGTAAGGCTAGGTTTGAGCCGTTTGGACCTAGTTCTATCGAAAACGGGCCAACGACCAATACTCATACCTATAAGCCATGACTTATGAGTTATTTTGGTGAAAAAACGTAATTTGGGCTCTCAAAATCCGCGTTCATAGTTTGTGAAGAAGATACGGCCAACTAGAGTTGGAATACGTGAAACGGTACGAGTGTGATAAAAACTAATGGAAAACTCGTCGAGCTAGGTTTGAGCCGTTTGGACCCAGTTCTATCCGAAACGGCCAACAACCAAAACTTATAGCTATAAGCCACGACTTATGAGTTATTTTGGTGAAAAAATACAGCTTAGTGCCCTAAAATCAGCCTTCATAGTTTTTTGAGAAGATATGGGCCAACCGTACTTGGAATACGTGAAACGGTATGAGAGCGATAAAACCGACGAAACCCGTAGAGCTACGTTGGAGTAGCTTGGACCTAGTACGATGCGAAACGGCCAACGACAAAAGCTCATCGCTCTAAGCCTTGACTTACGAGTTATTTTGGTGAAAAAAGGTTGTTTGTGTTCTCAAAATCAGCCTTCATAGTTTGTCAAGAAGATACGGCTAACTCGAGTTGGATACGTGAAATGATATGAGTGTGATAAAAATTGATGGAAAAACCGTAAGGCTAGGTTTGAGTTGTTTGGACCTAGTTCTACGGAAACGGGCCAACGACCAAAACTTAAAGCTATAAGCCATGACTTATGAGTTATTTTGATGAAAAAACGTAGTTTGGGCTCTCAAAATCCGCCTTCATAGTTTGTCGTGAAGATACGGCCAACTAAAGTTGGAATACGTGAAACGGTATGAGTGTGATAAAAACCGATGGAAAACTCGTCAGGCTAGGTTTGAGCCGTTTGGACCTACGTCTATCCGGAACGGCCAACAACCAAAACTCATAGCTATAAGCCACGACTTATGAGTTATTTTGGTGAAAAAATGTAGTTCGAGCCCTCAAAATCAGCCTTCATAGTTTTTTAAGAAGATATGGGCCAACCGGACTTGAAATACATGAAACGGTATAAGAGCGATAAAAACCGACGAAACACCGTAGGGCTAGGTTGGAGCAGCTTGGACCTAGTTCGATGCGAAATGAGCTAACGACAAAAGCTCATCGCTCTAAGCCGTGACTTACGAGTTATTTTGGTGAAAAAAATGTAGTTTGGGCTCTCAAAATCGCCTTCATAGTTTGTCAAGAAGATACGGCTAACCGGAGTTGGAATACGTGAAACGATATGAGTGTGATAAAAACCGATAAAAAACTATAAGGTTAGGTTTGAGTCGTTTAGACCTAGTTCTATCGAAAACGGCCAACGACCAAAACTCATAGCTATAAGCCTTGACTTATGAGTTATTTTGGTGAAAAAACGTAGTTTGGGCTCTCAAAATCTTCCTTCATATTTTTTCGTGAAGATACGGCCAACTAGAGTTGGAATACGTGAAACGGTATGAGTGTGATAAAACCGATGGAAAACCTGTCGGCTAGGTTTGAGCCGTTTGGACTCCAGTTCTATCCGAAACGGGCCAACAACCAAAACTTATAGCTATCAGCCACGACTTATGAGTTATTTTGGTGAAAAAATACAGCTTAGGCCCTCAAAATCAGCCTTCATAGTTTTTTGAGAAGATATGGGCCAACCGTACTTGGAATACGTGAAACGGTATGAGAGCGATAAAAACCGACGAAACCCGTAGAGCTACGTTGGAGTAGTTTGGACCTAGTTCGATGCGAAATGGGCTAACGACAAAAGCTCATCGCTCTAAGCCGTGACTTACGAGTTATTTTGGTGAAAAAACGTAGTTTGGGCTCTCAAAATCGCCTTCATAGTTTTTCAAGAAGATACGGCTAATTGGTTTTAGAATACGTAAAACGATACGAGTGTGATAAAAACCGATGAAAAACCGTAAGGCTAGGTTTGAGCCGTTTGCACCTAGTTTTACCGAAAACGGGCCAACGACCAAAACTCATACCTATAAGCCATGACTTATGAGTTATTTTGGTGAAAAAACGTAGTTTGGGCTCTCAAAATCCGCCTTCATAGTTTGTCAAGAAGATACGGCCAACTAGAGTTGGAATACGTGAAACGGTATGAGTGTGATAAAAACCGATGGAAAACCGTCGTGCTAGGTTTAAGTCGTTTGGACCTAGGTTTATTTTGGTGAAAACATGTAGTTTGGGCCCTCAAAATCAGCCTTCATATTTTTTAAGAAGATATGGGCCAACTCGGACTTGGAATACGTGAAACGGTATGAGAGTGATAAAACCGACGAAACACCGTAGGCTAGGTTGGAGCAAGCTTTGACCTAGTTCGATGCGAAACGGGCCAACGACAAAAGCTCATCGCTCTAAGCCGTGACTTACGAGTTATTTTCGTGATAAAAGGTTGTTTGTGTTCTCAAAATCAGCCTTCATAGTTTGTCAGAAGATACGGCTAACCGGAGTTCGAATACGTAAAACGATACGAGTGTGATAAAAACCGATGAAAAACTCGTAAGGCTAGGTTTGAGTCGTTTGGACCTAGTTCTATCGAAAACGGCCAACGACCAATACTCATACCTATAAGCCATGACTTATGAGTTATTTTGGTGAAAAAACGTAATTTGGGCTCTCAAAATCTGCGTTCATAGTTTGTGAAGAAGATACGGCCAACTAGAGTTGGAATACGTGAAACGGTATCGAGTGTGATAAAAACTAATGGAAAAACCGTCAAGCTAGGTTTGAGCCGTTTGGACCCAGGTCTATCCGAAACGGCCAACAACCAAAACTTATAGCTATAAGCCACGACTTATGAGTTATTTTGGTGAAAAAATGTAGTTTGAGCCCTCAAAATCACCTTCATAGTTTTTTAAGAAGATATGGGCCAACCGGACTTGAAATACATGAAACGGTATAAGAGCGATAAAACCGACGAAACACCGTAGGCTAGGTTGGAGCAGCTTGGACCTAGTTCGATGCGAAATGAGCTAACGACAAAAGCTCATCGCTCTAAGCCGTGACTTACGAGTTATTTTGGTGAAAAAAGTGTAGTTTGGGCTCTCAAAATCGCCTTCATAGTTTGTCAAGAAGATACGGCTAACCGGAGTTGGAATACGTGAAACGATACGAGTGTGATAAAAACCGATAAAAAACCGTAAGGTTAGGTTTGAGTCGTTTAGACCTAGTTCTATCGAAAACGGGCCAACGACCAAAACTCATAGCTATAAGCCTTGACTTATGAGTTATTTTGGTGAAAAAACGTAGTTCGGGCTCTCAAAATCTTCCTTCATAGTTTTTCGTGAAGATACGGCCAACTAGAGTTGGAATACGTGAAACGGTATGAGTGTGATAAAACCGATGGAAAACCGTCAGGCTAGGTTTGAGCCGTTTGGACCTAGGTCTATCTGAAACCGGCCAACAACCAAAACTCATAGCTATAAGCCACGACTTATGAGTTATTTTGGTGAAAAAATGTAGTTCGAGCCCTCAAAATCAGCCTTCATAGTTTTTTAAGAAGATATGGGCCAACCGGAGTTGAAATACATGATACCGTATAAGAGCGATAAAAACCGACGAAACACCGTAGGGCTAGGTTGGAGCAGCTTGGACCTAGTTCGATGCGAAATGGGCTAACGACAAAAGCTCATCGCTCTAAGCCGTGACTTACGAGTTATTTTGGTGAAAAAACGTAGTTTGGGCTCTCAAAATCGGCCTTCATAGTTTTTCAAGAAGATACGGCTAATCTGGTTTTAGAATACGTAAAACGATATGAGTGTGATAAAAACCGATGAAAAACCGTAAGGCTAGGTTTGAGCCGTTTGCACCTAGTTTTATCGAAAACGGGCCAACGACCAAAACTCATAGCTATAAGCCATGACTTATGAGTTATTTTGGTGAAAAAACGTAGTTTGGGCTCTCAAAATCTGCCTTCATAGTTTGTCAAGAAGATACGAGCCAACTAGAGTTGGAATACGTGAAACGGTATGAGTGTGATAAAAACCGATGGAAAACCGTCAGGCTAGGTTTAAGCCGTTTGGACCTAGGTTTATTTTGGTGAAATAATGTAGTTTGGGCCCTCAAAATCAGCCTTCATAGTTTTTTAAGAAGATATGGGCCAACCGGACTTGGAATACGTGAAACGGTATGAGAGTGATAAAAACCGACGAAACACCGTAGGGCTAGGTTGGAGCAGCTTGGACCTAGTTCGATGCGAAACGGGCCAACGACAAAAGCTCATCGCTCTAAGCCGTGACTTACGAGTTATTTTCGTGAAAAAAGGTTGTTTGTGTTCTCAAAATCAGCCTTCATAGTTTGTCGATAAGATACGGCTAACTGGAGTTCGAATACGTAAAACGATATGAGTGTGATAAAAATTGATGAAAAACCGTAAGGCTAGGTTTGAGTCAGTTTGGACCTAGTTCTATCGAAAACGGGCCAACGACCAAAACTCATAGCTATAAGCCATGACTTATGAGTTATTTTGGTGAAAAAACGTAATTTGGGCTCTCAAAATCTGCGTTCATAGTTTATCAAGAAGATACGGCCAACTAGAGTTGGAATACGTGAAACGATATGAGTGTGATAAAAACCGATGGAAAACCCGTCGGCTAGGTTTGAGCCGTTTGGACCTAGTCTATCCGAAACGGCCAACAACCAAAACTTATAGCTATCAGCCACGACTTATGAGTTATTTTGGTGAAAAAATACAGCTTAGGCCCTAAAAATCAGCCTTCATAGTTTTTTGAGAAGATATGGGCCAACCGTACTTGGAATACGTGAAACGGTATGAGAGCGATAAAAACCGACGAAACACCGTAGAGCTACGTTGGAGTAGTTTGGACCTAGTACGATGCGAAATGGGCCAACGACAAAAGCTCATCGCTCTAAGCCTTGACTTACGAGTTATTTTGGTGAAAAAAGGTTGTTTGTGTTCTCAAAATCAGCCTTCATAGTTTGTCAAGAAGATACGGCTAACTCGGAGTTGGATACGTGAAATGATATGAGTGTGATAAAAATTGATGAAAAACTCGTAAGGCTAGGTTTGAGTTGTTTGGACCTAGTTCTACCGGAAACGGCCAACGACCAAAACTCATAGCTATAAGCCTTGACTTATGAGTTATTTTGGTGAAAAAACGTAGTTTGGGCTCTTAAAATCTGCCTTCATAGTTTGTCGGAAGATACGGGCCAACTAAAGTTGGAATACGTGAAACGGTATGAGTGTGATAAAAACTGATGGAAAACCGTCGAGCTAGGTTTGAGCCGTTTGGACCTACGTCTATCCGGAACGGGCCAACAACCAAAACTCATAGCTATAAGCCACGACTTATGAGTTATTTTGGTGAAAAAATGTAGTTTGAGCCCTCAAAATCAGCCTTCATAGTTTTTTAAGAAGATATGGGCCAACTGGACTTGAAATACATGAAACGGTATAAGAGCGATAAAAACCGACGAAACACCGTAGGGCTAGGTTGGAGCAGCTTGGACCTAGTTCGATGCGAAATGAGCTAACGACAAAAGCTCATCGCTCTAAGCCGTGACTTACGAGTTATTTTGGTGAAAAAAATGTAGTTTGGGCTCTCAAAATCGCCTTCATAGTTTGTCAAGAAGATACGGCTAACTAGAGTTGGAATACGTGAAACGATACGAGTGTGATAAAAACCGATAAAAAACCGTAAGGTTAGGTTTGAGCCGTTTAGACCTAGTTCTATCGAAAACGGGCCAACGACCAAAACTCATAGCTATAAGCCTTGACTTATGAGTTATTTTGGTGAAAAAACGTAGTTTGGGCTCTCAAAATCTTCCTTCATAGTTTTTCGAGAAGATACGGCCAACTAGAGTTGGAATACGTGAAACGGTATGAGTGTGATAAAAACCGATGGAAAACCGTTAGGCTAGGTTTGAGCCGTTTGGACCTAGTTCTATCTAAACCGGCCAACAACCAAAACTCATAGCTATAAGCCACGACTTATGAGTTATTTTGGTGAAAAAATGTAGTTTGAGCCCTCAAAATCAGCCTTCATAGTTTTTTAAGAAGATATGGGCCAACCGGAGTTGAAATACATGATACCGTATAAGAGCGATAAAAACCGACGAAACACCGTAGGGCTAGGTTGGAGCAGCTTGGACCTAGTTCGATGCGAAATGGGCTAACGACAAAAGCTCATCGCTCTAAGCCGTGACTTACGAGTTATTTTGGTGAAAAAACGTAGTTTGGGCTCTCAAAATCAGCCTTCATAGTTTTTCAAGAAGATACGGCTAACTGGTTTTAGAATACGTAAAACGATATGAGTGTGATAAAAACCGATGAAAAACCGTAAGGCTAGGTTTGAGCCGTTTGCACCTAGTTTTACCGAAAACGGGCCAACGACCAAAACTCATACCTATAAGCCATGACTTATGAGTTATTTTGGTGAAAAAACGTAGTTTGAGCTCTCAAAATCCGCCTTCATAGTTTGTCAAGAAGATACGAGCCAACTAGAGTTGGAATACGTGAAACGGTATGAGTGTGATAAAAACCGATGGAAAACCGTCAGTGCTAGGTTTAAGCTCGCTTGGACCTAGGTTTATTTTGGTGAAAACATGTAGTTTGGGCCCTCAAAATCAGCCTTCATATTTTTTAAGAAGATATGGGCCAACCGGACTTGGAATACGTGAAACGGTATGAGAGTGATAAAAACCGACGAAACACCGTAGGGCTAGGTTGGAGCAGCTTGGACCTAGTTCGATGCGAAACGGGCCAACGACAAAAGCTCATCGCTCTAAGCCGTGACTTACGAGTTATTTTCGTGAAAAAAGGTTGTTTGTGTTCTCAAAATCAGCCTTCATAGTTTGTCAAGAAGATACGGCTAACCGGAGTTCGAATACGTAAAACGATATGAGTGTGATAAAAATTGATGAAAAACCGTAAGGCTTGGTTTGAGCCGTTTGGACCTAGTTCTATCGAAAACGGGCCAACGACCAAAACTCATAGCTATAAGCCATGACTTATGAGTTATTTTGGTGAAAAAACGTAATTTGGGCTCTCAAAATCTGCATTCATAGTTTATCAAGAAGATACGGCCAACTAGAGTTGGAATACGTGAAACGATATGAGTGTGATAAAAACCGATGGAAAACCCGTCGAGCTAGGTTTGAGCCGTTTGGACCTAGGTCTATCCGAAACCGGCCAACAACCAAAACTTATAGCTATCGACCACGACTTATGAGTTATTTTGGTGAAAAAATACAGCTTAGGCCCTAAAAATCAGCCTTCATAGTTTTTTGAGAAGATATGGGCCAACCGTACTTGGAATACGTGAAACGGTATGAGAGCGATAAAAACCGACGAAACCCGTAGAGCTACGTTGGAGTAGTTTGGACCTAGTACGATGCGAAACGGGCCAACGACAAAAGCTCATCGCTCTAAGCCTTGACTTACGAGTTAGTTTGGTGAAAAAAGGTTGTTTGTGTTCTCAAAATCAGCCTTCATAGTTTGTCGAAGATACGGCTAATCGGAGTTGGATACGTGAAATGATATGAGTGTGATAAAAATTGATGAAAAACCGTATGGCTAGGTTTGAGTTGTTTGGACCTAGTTCTACCGGAAACGGCCAACGACCAAAACTCAAAGCTATAAGCCATGACTTATGAGTTATTTTGATGAAAAAACGTAGTTTGGGCTCTCAAAATCGCCTTCATAGTTTGTCGTGAAGATACGGGCCAACTAAAGTTGGAATACGTGAAACGGTATGAGTGTGATAAAAACCGATGGAAAAACCGTCGGCTAGGTTTGAGCCGTTTGGACCTACGCCTATCCGGAACGGGCCAACAACCAAAACTCATAGCTATAAGCCACGACTTATGAGTTATTTTGGTGAAAAAATTTAGTTTCGAGCCCTCAAAATCAGCCTTCATAGTTTTTTAAGAAGATATGGGCCAACCGGACTTGAAATACATGAAACGGTATAAGAGCGATAAAAACCGACGAAACACCGTAGGCTAGGTTGGAGCAGCTTGGACCTAGTTCGATGCGAAATGAGCTAACGACAAAAGCTCATCGCTCTAAGCCGTGACTTACGAGTTATTTTGGTGAAAAAAATGTAGTTTGGGCTCTCAAAATCAGCCTTCATAGTTTGTCAAGAAGATACGGCTAACCGGAGTTGGAATACGTGAAACGATATGAGTGTGATAAAAACCGATAAAAAACCGTAAGGTTAGGTTTAAGCCGTTTAGACCTAGTTCTATCGAAAACGGGCCAACGACCAAAACTCATAGCTATAAGCCTTGACTTATGAGTTATTTTGGTGAAAAAACGTAGTTTGGGCTCTCAAAATCTTCCTTCATAGTTTTTCGAGAAGATACGGGCCAACTAGAGTTGGAATACGTGAAACGGTATGAGTGTGACAAAAACCGATGGAAAACCGTTAGGCTAGGTTTGAGCCGTTTGGACCTAGTTCTATCTAAACCGGCCAACAACCAAAACTCATAGCTATAAGCCACGACTTATGAGTTATTTTGGTGAAAAAATGTAGTTTGAGCCCTCAAAATCAGCCTTCATAGTTTTTTAAGAAGATATGGGCCAACCGGAGTTGAAATACATGATACCGTATAAGAGCGATAAAAACCGGCGAAACACCGTAGGGCTAGGTTGGAGCAGCTTGGACCTAGTTCGATGCGAAATGGGCTAACGACAAAAGCTCATCGCTCTAAGCCGTGACTTACGAGTTATTTTGGTGAAAAAAACGTAGTTTGGGCTCTCAAAATCGGCCTTCATAGTTTTTCAAGAAGATACGGGCTAACTGGTTTTAGAATACGTAAAACGATATGAGTGTGATAAAAACCGATGAAAAACCGTAAGGCTAGGTTTGAGCCGTTTGCACCTAGTTTTATCAAAAACGGGCCAACGACCAAAACTCATAGCTATAAGCCATGACTTATGAGTTATTTTGGTGAAAAAACGTAGTTTGGGCTCTCAAAATCCGCCTTCATAGTTTGTCAAGAAGATACGAGCCAACTAGAGTTGGAATACGTGAAACGGTATGAGTGGGATAAAAACCGATGGAAAACCGTCGAGCTAGGTTTAAGCTCGTTTGGACCTAGGTTTATTTTGGTGAAAAAATGTAGTTTGGGCCCTCAAAATCAGCCTTCATATTTTTTAAGAAGATATGGGCCAACTGGACTTGGAATACGTGAAACGGTATGAGAGTGATAAAACCGACGAAACACTCGTAGGGCTAGGTTGGAGCAGCTTGGACCTAGTTCGATACGAAACGGGCCAACGACAAAAGCTCATCGCTCTAAGCCGTGACTTACGAGTTATTTTCGTGAAAAAAGGTTGTTTGTGTTCTCAAAATCGGTCTTCATAGTTTGTCAAGAAGATACGGCTAACCGGAGTTCGAATACATAAAACGATATGAGTGTGATAAAAATTGATGAAAAACCGTAAGGCTTGGTTTGAGTCTGTTTGGACCTAGTTCTATCGAAAACGGGCCAACGACCAAAACTCATAGCTATAAGCCATGACTTATGAGTTATTTTGGTGAAAAAACGTAATTTGGGCTCTCAAAATCCGCATTCATAGTTTATCAAGAAGATACGGGCCAACTAGAGTTGGAATACGTGAAACGATATGAGTGTGATAAAAACCGATGGAAAACCCGTCGAGCTAGGTTTGAGCCGTTTGGACCTAGGTCTATCCGAAACGGCCAACAACCAAAACTTATAGCTATCAGCCACGACTTATGAGTTATTTTGGTGAAAAAATACAGTTTAGGCCCTAAAAATCGACCTTCATAGTTTTTAGAGAAGATATGGGCCAACCGTACTTGGAATACGTGAAACGGTATGAGAGCGATAAAACCGACGAAACCCGTAGAGCTACGTTGGAGTAGTTTGGACCTAGTACGATGCGAAACGGGCCAACGACAAAAGCTCATCGCTCTAAGCCTTGACTTACGAGTTATTTTGGTGAAAAAAGGTTGTTTGTGTTCTCAAAATCAGTCTTCATAGTTTGTCGAGAAGATACGGCTAACTGGAGTTGGATACGTGAAATGATATGAGTGTGATAAAAATTGATGAAAAACTCGTAAGGCTAGGTTTGAGTTGTTTGGACCTAGTTCTACCGGAAACGGGCCAACGACCAAAACTCATAGCTATAAGCCTTGACTTATGAGTTATTTTGGTGAAAAAACGTAGTTTGGGCTCTTAAAATCTGCCTTCATAGTTTGTCGTGAAGATACTGGCCAACTAAAGTTGGAATACATGAAACGGTATGAGTGTGATAAAAACCGATGGAAAAACCGTCGGCTAGGTTTGAGCCGTTTGGACCTACGTCTATCCGGAACGGGCCAACAACCAAAACTCATAGCTATAAGCCACGACTTATGAGTTATTTTGGTGAAAAAATGTAGTTTGAGCCCTCAAAATCAGCCTTCATAGTTTTTTAAGAAGATATGGGCCAACCGGACTTGAAATACATGAAACGGTATAAGAGCGATAAAAACCGACGAAACACCGTAGGGCTAGGTTGGAGCAGCTTGGACCTAGTTCGATGCGAAATGAGCTAACGACAAAAGCTCATCGCTCTAAGCCGTGACTTACGAGTTATTTTGGTGAAAAAATGTAGTTTGGGCTCTCAAAATCTGCCTTCATAGTTTGTCAAGAAGATACGAGCTAACTAGAGTTGGAATACGTGAAACGATATGAGTGTGATAAAAACCGATAGAAAAACTCGTAAGGTTAGGTTTGAGTCGTTTAGACCTAGGTTCTATCGAAAACGGGCCAACGACCAAAACTCATAGCTATAAGCCATGACTTATGAGTTATTTTGGTGAAAAAACGTAGTTTGGGCTCTCAAAATCTTCCTTCATAGTTTTTCGAGAAGATACGGGCCAACTAGAGTTGGAATACGTGAAACGGTATGAGTGTGATAAAAACCGATGGAAAACTCGTTAGGCTAGGTTTAAGCCGTTTGGACCTAGTTCTATCTAAACCGGCCAACAACCAAAACTCATAGCTATAAGCCACGACTTATGAGTTATTTTGGTGAAAAAATGTAGTTTGAGCCCTCAAAATCAGCCTTCATAGTTTTTTAAGAAGATATGGGCCAACCGGAGTTGAAATACATGATACCGTATAAGAGCGATAAAACCGACGAAACACCGTAGGGCTAGGTTGGAGCAGCTTGGACCTAGTTCGATGCGAAATGGGCTAACGACAAAAGCTCATCGCTCTAAGCCGTGACTTACGAGTTATTTTGGTGAAAAAACGTAGTTTGGGCTCTCAAAATCGGCCTTCATAGTTTTTCAAGAAGATACGGCTAATCTGGTTTTAGAATACGTAAAACGATATGAGTGTGATAAAAACCGATGAAAAACCGTAAGGCTAGGTTTGAGCCGTTTGCACCTAGTTTTACCGAAAACGGGCCAACGACCAAAACTCATACCTATAAGCCATGACTTATGAGTTATTTTGGTGAAAAAACGTAGTTTGGGCTCTCAAAATCCGCCTTCATAGTTTGTCAAGAAGATACGAGCCAACTAGAGTTGGAATACGTGAAACGGTATGAGTGTGATAAAAACCGATGGAAAACCGTCGTGCTAGGTTTAAGTCGTTTGGACCTAGGTTTATTTTGGTGAAAACATGTAGTTTGGGCCCTCAAAATCAGCCTTCATATTTTTTAAGAAGATATGGGCCAACTGGACTTGGAATACGTGAAACGGTATGAGAGTGATAAACACCGACGAAACACTCGTAGGGCTAGGTTGGAGCAGCTTGGACCTAGTTCGATGCGAAACGGGCCAACGACAAAAGCTCATCGCTCTAAGCCGTGACTTACGAGTTATTTTCGTGAAAAAAGGTTGTTTGTGTTCTCAAAATCAGCCTTCATAGTTTGTCAGAAGATACGGCTAACCGGAGTTCGAATACGTAAAACGATATGAGTGTGATAAAAACTAATGAAAAACTCGTAAGGCTAGGTTTGAGCCGTTTGGACCTAGTTCTATCGAAAACGGGCCAACGACCAATACTCATACCTATAAGCCATGACTTATGAGTTATTTTGGTGAAAAAACGTAATTTGGGCTCTCAAAATCTGCGTTCATAGTTTGTGAAGAAGATACGGGCCAACTAGAGTTGGAATACGTGAAACGGTACGAGTGTGATAAAAACCGATGGAAAAACTCGTCAGGCTAGGTTTGAGCCGTTTGGACCTAGGTCTATCCGAAACGGCCAACAACCAAAACTCATAGCTATAAGCCACGACTTATGAGTTATTTTGGTGAAAAACTACAGTTTGGTCCCTAAAAATCAGCCTTCATAGTTTTTTGAGAAGATATGGGCCAACCGGACTTGGAATACGTGAAACGGTATGAGAGCGATAAAAACTAACGAAACACTTTAGGGCTAGGTTGGAGCAGTTTGGACCTAGTTCGATGCGAAATGGGCCAACGACAAAAGCTCATCGCTCTAAGCCGTGACTTACGAGTTATTTTGATGAAAAAAGGTAGTTTGGGCTCTCAAAATCGCCTTCATAGTTTGTCAAGAAGATACGGGCTAACTGGAGTTGGAATACGTAAAACGATATGAGTGTGATAAACACCGATGAAAAACCGTAAGGCTAGGTTTAAGTTGTTTGGACCTAGTTCTACCGAAAACGGCTAACGACCAAAACTCATAGCTATAAGCCATGACTTATGAGTTATTTTGGTGAAAAAACGTAGTTTGGACTCTCAAAATCTTCCTTCATAGTTTGTCGGAAGATACGGACCAACTAGAGTTGGAATACGTGAAACGGTATGAGTGTGATAAAAACCGATGGAAAACTCGTTAGGCTAGGTTTGAGCCGTTTGGACCTATATCTATCCGAAACGGGCCAACAACCAAAACTCATAGTTATAAGCCACGACTTATGAGTTATTTTGGTGAAAAAATGTAGTTTGGGCCCTCAAAATCAGCCTTTATAGTTTTTTAAGAAGATATGGGCCAACTCGGACTTGAAATACGTGAAACGGTATAAGAGCGATAAAAACCGACGAAACACCGTAGGGCTAGGTTGGAGCAGCTTGGACCTAGCTCGATGCGAAACGGGCCAACGACAAAAGTTCATCGCTCTAAGCCGTGACTTACGAGTTATTTTGGTGAAAAAAGGTAGTTTGGGTTCTCAAAATCGGCCTTCATAGTTTGTCAAGAAG
The DNA here is from genome assembly GCA_963924115.1 of Dovyalis caffra. NCBI lineage: Eukaryota > Viridiplantae > Streptophyta > Magnoliopsida > Malpighiales > Salicaceae > Dovyalis > Dovyalis caffra. Next base: position 13,168 of record CAWUPB010000393.1, read on the forward strand.
ATCCGGGTAACCGGAGTTGGAATACGTAAAACGATATGAGTGTGATAAAAACCGATGAAAAACCGTAAGGCTAGGTTTGAGTCGTTTGGACCTAGTTCTACCGAAAACGGGCCAACGACCAATACTCATACCTATAAGCCATGACTTATGAGTTATTTTGGTGAAAAACCGTAGTTTGGTCTCTCAAAATCTTCCTTCATAGTTTGTCAAGAAGATACGGGCCAACTAGAGTTGGAATACGTGAAACGGTATGAGTTTGATAAAAACCGATGGAAAAACCGTCAGGCTAGGTTTGAGTTGTTTAGACCTGAGTCTATTTGAAACGGGCCAACAACCAAAACTCATAGCTATAAGCCGCGACTTATGAGTTATTTTGGTGAAAAACTACAGTTTGGGCCCTCAAAATCAGCCTTCATAGTTTTTTGAGAAGATATGGGCCAACTCGGACTTGGAATACGTGAAACGATATAAGAGAGATAAAACCGACGAAACACCGTAGGGCTACGTTGGAGCAAGCTTGGACCTAGTTCGATGCGAAACGGGCCAACGATAAAAGCTCATCGCTCTAAGCCTTGACTTACGAGTTATTTTCGTGAAAAAAGGTTGTTTGTGTTCTCAAAATCGGCCTTCATAGTTTGTCGAAGATACGGCTAACTGGAGTTGGATACGTGAAATGATATGAGTGTGATAAAAACCGATGAAAAAGCCGTATGGCTAGGTTTGAGTTGTTTGGACCTAGTTCTACCGAAAACGGGCCAACGACCAAAACTCATAGCTATAAGCCATGACTTATAAGTTATTTTGGTGAAAAAACGTAGTTTGGGCTCTCAAAATCCGCCTTCATAGTTTGTCGAGCAGATACGGGCCAACTTAGGTTGGAATATGTGAAACGGTATGAGTGTGATAAAAACTAATGGAAAACCGTCGAGCTAGGTTTGAGCTGTTTGGACGTAGGTCTATCCGAAACGGCCAACAACCAAAACTCATAGCTATAAGCCACGACTTATGAGTTATTTTGGTGAAAAAATGTAGTTTGGGCCCTCAAAATCAGCCTTCATAGTTTTTTAAGAAGATATGGGCCAACTGGACTTGGAATACGTGAAACGGTATGAGAGCGATAAAACCGACGAAACACCGTAGGGCTAGGTTGGAGCAGCTTGGACCTAGTTCGATGCGAAATGGGCCAACGACAAAAGCTCATCGCTCTAAGCCGTGACTTACGAGTTATTTTGGTGAAGAAAGGTAGTTTGGGCTCTCAAAATCGGTCTTCATAGTTTGTCGAGAAGATACGGCTAACCGGAGTTGGAATACGTAAAACGATATGAGTGTGATAAAAACCGATGAAAAAACTATAAGGCTAGGTTTGAGTCTGTTTGGACCTAGTTCTACGGAAAACGAGCCAACGACCAAAACTCATAGCTATAAGCCATGACTTATGCGTTATTTTGTTGAAAAAACATAGTTTGGATCGTCAAAATCTTCCTTCATAGTTTGTCGAAGATACGAGCCAACTAGAGTTGGAATACGTGAAACGGTATGAGTGTGATAAAAGCCGATAGAAAAACCGTAAGGCTAGGTTTGAGTCTGTTTGGACCTAGGTTTACCGAAAACGGGCCAACGACCAAAACTCATACCTATAAGCCATGACTTATGAGTTATTTTGGTGAAAAAACGTAGTTTGGGCTCTCAAAATCTTCCTTCATAGTTTTTCGAGAAGATACGGGCCAACTAGAGTTGGAATACGTGAAACGGTATGAGTGTGATAAAAGCCGATGGAAAACCGTTAGGCTAGGTTTAAGCCGTTTGGACCTAGTTCTATCTAAACCGGCCAACAACCAAAACTCATAGCTATAAGCCACGACTTATGAGTTATTTTGGTGAAAAAATGTAGTTTGAGCCCTCAAAATCAGCCTTCATAGTTTTTTAAGAAGATATGGGCCAACTGGAGTTGAAATACATGATACCGTATAAGAGCGATAAAAACCGACGAAACACCGTAGGGCTAGGTTGGAGCAGTTTGGACCAAGTTCGATGCGAAATGGGCTAACGACAAAAGCTCATCGCTCTAAGCCGTGACTTACGAGTTATTTTGGTGAAAAAAATGTAGTTTGGGCTCTCAAAATCGGCCTTCATAGTTTTTCAAGAAGATACGGGCTAACTGGTTTTAGAATACGTAAAACGATATGAGTGTGATAAAAACCGATGAAAAACTCGTAAGGCTAGGTTTGAGTCAGTTTGCACCTAGTTTTACCGAAAACGGGCCAACGACCAAAACTCATAACTATAAGCCATGACTTATGAGTTATTTTGGTGAAAAAACGTAGTTTGGGCTCTCAAAATCTTCCTTCATAGTTTGTCAAGAAGATACGGGCCACCTAGAGTTGGAATACGTGAAACGGTATGAGTGTGATAAAACCGATGGAAAAGCTGTCGAGCTAGGTTTAAGTCTGTTTGGACCTAGGTTTATTTTGGTGAAAACATGTAGTTTGGGCCCTCAAAATCAGCCTTCATATTTTTTAAGAAGATATGGGCCAACTGGACTTGGAATACGTGAAACGAGTATGAGAGTGATAAAACCGACGAAACACCGTAGGGCTAGGTTGGAGCGAGCTTGGACCTAGTTCGATGCGAAACGGGCCAACGACAAAAGCTCATCGCTCTAAGCCGTGACTTACGAGTTATTTTCGTGAAAAAAGGTTGTTTGTGTTCTCAAAATCGGCCTTCATAGTTTGTCGAAGATACGGGCTAATCTGGAGCTGGAATACGTAAAACGATATGAGTGTGATAAATATTGATGGAAAAACTGTCAGGCTACGTTTGAGCCGTTTTGACTTAGGTCTATCCGAAACGGGCCAACAACCAAAAGTAATAGCTATAAGCCACGACTTATGAGTTATTTTTGTGAAAAATGTGGTTTGGGCCCTCAAAATCGGCTTTCATAGTTTTTAAGAAGATATGGGCCAACTGGACTTGGAATATGTGAAACGGTATGAGAGCGATAAAAACCGACGAAACACCGTAGGGCTAGGTTGGAGCGAGTTTGAACCTAGTTCGATGCGAAATGGGCCAACGACAAAAGCTCATCGCTCTAAGCCGTGACTTATGAGTTATTTTGGTGAAAAAAATGTAGTTTGGGCTCTCAAAATCGGCCTTCATAATTTGTCAAGAAGATACGGCTAACCGGAGTTGGAATACGTGAAACGATATGAGTGTGATAAAAACCGATAAAAAAACTATAAGGTTAGGTTTGAGTCGTTTAGACCTAGTTCTATCGAAAACGGGCCAACGACCAAAACTCATAGCTATAAGCCTTGACTTATGAGTTATTTTGGTGAAAAAACGTAGTTTGGGCTCTCAAAATCTTCCTTCATAGTTTTTCGAGAAGATACGGCCAACTAGAGTTGGAATACGTGAAACGGTATGAGTGTGATAAAAACCGATGGAAAACTCGTTAGGCTAGGTTTAAGCTCGTTTGGACCTAGTTCTATCTAAACCGGCCAACAACCAAAACTCATAGCTATAAGCCACGACTTATGAGTTATTTTGGTGAAAAAATATAGTTCGAGCCCTCAAAATCAGCCTTCATAGTTTTTTAAAAAGATATGGGCCAATTGGACTTGGAATACGTGAAACGGTATGAGAGCGATAAAACCGACGAAACACCGTAGGGCTAGGTTGGAGCAGCTTGGACCTAGTTCGATGCGAAATGGGCCAACGACAAAAGCTCATCGCTCTAAGCCGTGACTTACGAGTTATTTTGGTGAAAAAAACGTAGTTTGGGCTCTCAAAATCGGCCTTCATAGTTTTTCGAAGATACGGGCTAACTGGTTTTAGAATACGTAAAACGATATGAGTGTGATAAAAACCGATGAAAAACCTGTAAGGCTAGGTTTGAGCTCGTTTGGACCTAGTTTTACCGAAAACGGGCCAACGACAAAAACTCATACCTATAAGCCATGACTTATGAGTTATTTTGGTGAAAAAACGTAATTTGGGCTCTCAAAATCTGCGTTCATAGTTTGTGAAGAAGATACGGGCCAACTAGAGTTGGAATACGTGAAACGGTACGAGTGTGATAAAAACTAATGGAAAAACTGTCAGAGCTAGGTTTGAGTCGTTTGGACCTAGGTCTATCCGAAACGGGTCAACAACCAAAACTCATAGCTATAAGCCACGACTTATGAGTTATTTTGGTGAAAAACTACAGTTTGGTCCCTAAAAATCAGCCTTCATAGTTTTTTGAGAAGATATGGGCCAACCGGACTTGGAATACGTGAAACGGTATGAGGCGAAAAAAACTAACGAAACACTTTAGGGCTAGGTTGGAGCAGCTTGGACCTAGTTCGATGCGAAATGGGCCAACGACAAAATGTCATCGCTTTAAGCCGTGACTTACGAGTTATTTTGATGAAAAAAGGTAGTTTGGGCTCTCAAAATCGGCCTTCATAGTTTTTCAAGAAGATACGGGCTAACTGGAGTTGGAATACGTAAAACGATATGAGTGTGATAAACACCGATGAAAAACTCGTAAGGCTAGGTTTAAGCTCGTTTGGACCTAGTTCTACCGAAAACGGGCTAACGACCAAAACTCATAGCTATAAGCCATGACTTATGAGTTATTTTAGTGAAAAAACGTAGTTTGGACTCTCAAAATCTTCCTTCATAGTTTGTCGTGAAGATACGGACCAACTAGAGTTGGAATACGTGAAACGGTATGAGTGTGATAAAAACCGATGGAAAACTCGTTAGGCTAGGTTTGAGTCGTTTGGACCTATATCTATCCGAAACGGCCAACAACCAAAACTCATAGTTATAAGCCACGACTTATGAGTTATTTTGGTGAAAAAATGTAGTTTGGGCCCTCAAAATCAGCCTTCATAGTTTTTTAAGAAGATATGGGCCAACTGGACTTGAAATACGTGAAACGGTATAAGAGCGATAAAACCGACGAAACACCGTAGGGCTAGGTTGGAGCAGCTTGGACCTAGTTCGATGCGAAACGGGCCAACGACAAAAGTTCATCGCTCTAAGCCGTGACTTACGAGTTATTTTGGTGAAAAAAGGTTGTTTGTGTTCTCAAAATCAGCCTTCATAGTTTGTCAGAAGATACGGCTAACCGGAGTTGGATACGTGAAATGATATGAGTGTGATAAAAACCGATGAAAAACCGTATGGCTAGGTTTGAGTTGTTTGGACCTAGTTCTACCGAAAACGGGCCAACGACCAAAACTCATAGCTATAAGCCATGACTTATGAGTTATTTTGGTGAAAAAACGTAGTTTGGGCTCTCAAAATCCGCCTTCATAGTTTGTCGAGCAGATACGGCCAACTAAGGTTGGAATACGTGAAACGGTATGAGTGTGATAAAAACTAATGGAAAACTGTCAGGCTAGGTTTGAGTCCGTTTGGACCTAGGTCTATCCGAAATGGGCCAACAACCAAAACTCATAGCTATAAGCCACGACTTATGAGTTATTTTGGTGAAAAAATGTAGTTTGGGCCCTCAAAATCAGCCTTCATAGTTTTTTAAGAAGATATGGGCCAACTGGACTTGGAATACGTGAAACGGTATGAGAGCGATAAAACCGACGAAACACCGTAGGGCTAGGTTGGAGCAGCTTGGACCTAGTTCGATGCGAAATGGGCCAACGACAAAAGCTCATCGCTCTAAGCCATGACTTACGAGTTATTTTGGTGAAGAAAGGTAGTTTGGGCTCTCAAAATCGGTCTTCATAGTTTGTCGAAGATACGGCTAACTCGGAGTTGGAATACGTAAAACGATATGAGTGTGATAAAAACCGATGAAAAAACTATAAGGCTAGGTTTGAGCCGTTTGGACCTAGTTCTACGGAAAACGAGCCAACGACCAAAACTCATAGCTATAAGCCATGACTTATGCGTTATTTTGTTGAAAAAACATAGTTTGGGCTCGTCAAAATCTTCCTTCATAGTTTGTCAAGAAGATACGAGCCAACTAGAGTTGGAATACGTGAAACGGTATGAGTGTGATAAAAACCGATAGAAAAACCGTCAGGCTAGGTTTGAGTCTGTTTGGACCTAGGTCTATCCGAACGGGCCAACAACCAAAACTCATAGCTATAAGCCACGACTTATGAGTTATTTTGGTGAAAAAATATAGTTCGAGCCCTCAAAATCAGCCTTCATAGTTTTTTAAAAAGATATGGGCCAATTGGACGTAGAATACATGAAAAGGTATAAGAGCGATAAAAACCGACGAAACACCGTCGGGTTAGGTTGGAGCAGCTTGGACCTAGTTCGATGCGAAACGGGCCAACGACAAAAGCTCATCGCTATAAGCCGTGACTTACGAGGTATTTTTGTGAAAAAAGGTAGTTTGGGCTCTCAAAATCGCCTGCATAGTTTGCTCAGAAGATACGGGCTAACCGGAGTTGGAATACGTAAAACGATATGAGTGTGATAAAAACCGATGAAAAAACCGTAAGGCTAGGTTTGAGTCGTTTGCACCTAGTTTTACCGAAAACGGGCCAACGACCAAAACTCATAGCTATAAGCCATGACTTATGAGTTATTTTGGTGAAAAAACGTAGTTTGGGCTCTCAAAATCTGCCTTCATAGTTTGTCAGAAGATACGGGCCAACTAGAGTTGGAATACGTGAAACGGTATAAGTGTGATAAAAACCGATGGAAAAGCTGTCAGGCTAGGTTTGAGTCCGTTTGGACCTAGGTCTATCCGAAACGGGCCAACAACCAAAACTCATAGCTATAAGCCACGACTTATGAGTTATTTTGGTGAAAAAATGTAGTTTGGGCCCTCAAAATCAGCCTTCATAGTTTTTTAAGAAGATATGGGCCAACCGGACTTGGAATACGTGAAATGGTATGAGAGCGATAAAAACCGACGAAACACCGTAGGGCTACGTTGGAGCAAGCTTGGACCTAGTACGATGCGAAACGTGCCAACTTTTATCGCTCATCGCTCTAAGCCGTGACTTACGAGTTATTTTGGTGAAGAAAGGTAGTTTGGGCTCTCAAAATCGGCCTTCATAGTTTGTCAAGAAGATACGGGTTAACTGGAGTTGGAATACGTAAAACGATATGAGTGTGATAAAAACCGATGAAAAAACTATAAGGCTAGGTTTGAGCCGTTTGGACCTAGTTCTACGTAAAACGAGCCAATGACCAAAACTCATAGTTATAAGCCATGACTTATGAGTTATTTTGTTGAAAAAACATAGTTTGGGCTATCAAAATCTTCCTTCATAGTTTGTCAAGAAGATACGAGCCAACTAGAGTTGGAATAGGTGAAACGGTATGAGTGTGATAAAAACCGATAGAAAACCGTCAGGCTAGGTTTGAGTCGTTTGGACCTAGGTCTATCCGAAACGGGCCAACAACTAAAACTCATAGCTATAAGCCACGACTTATGAGTTATTTTGGTGAAAAAATATAGTTTGGGCCCTCAAAATCAGCCTTCATAGTTTTTTAAAAAGATATGGGCCAATTGGACTTTTAATACATGAAAAGGAATAAGAGCGATAAAACCGACGAAACACCTGTCAGGTTAGGTTGGAGCAGCTTGGACCTAGTTCGATGCGAAATGGGGGAGAACGGCAAAAGCCCATCGCTCTAAGCCGTGACTTACGAGTTATTTTGGTGAGAAAAAGTAGTTTGGGCTCTTAAAATCAGCTTTCATAGTTTGTCACGAAAATACTAGCTAACCGGAGTTGGAATACGTGAAACGATATGAGTGTGATAAAAACCGATGAAAAACCGTAAGGCTAGGTTTGAGCCGTTTAGACCTAGTTCTATCGGAAACGGGCCAACGACCAAAACTCATAGCTATAAGCCTTGACTTATGAGTTATTTTGGTGAAAAAACGTAGTTTGGGCTCTCAAAATCTTCCTTCATAGTTTGTCGTGAAGATACGGCCAACTAGAGTTGGAATACGTGAAACGGTATGAGTGTGATAAAAACCGATGGAAAAACTTTCGAGCTAGGTTTGAGCTTTTGGACCTAGGTTTATCCGAAACGGGCCAACAACCAAAACTCATAGCTATAAGCCACGACTCGATGAGTTATTTTGGTGAAAAAATGTAGTTCGGGCCCTCAAAACCAGCCTTCATAGTTTTTTAAGAAGACATGGGCCAACTGGACTTGGAATACGTGAAACGGTATGAGAGCGATAAAAACCGACGAAACACCGTAGGGCTAGGTTGGAGCAGCTTGGACCTAGTTCGATGCGAAATGGGCCAACGACAAAAGCTCATCGCTCTAAGCCGTGACTTACGAGTTATTTTGGTGAAAAAAGGTAGTTTGGGCTCTCAAAATCGCCTTCATAGTTTTTCAAGAAGATACGGCTAACCGGAGTTGGAATACGTAAAACGATACGAGTGTGATAAACACCGATGAAAAAACTATAAGGCTAGGTTTGAGTCGTTTGGACCTAGTTCTACCGAAAACGGGCGAACGACCAAAACTCATAGCTATAAGCCATGACTTATGAGTTATTTTGGTGAAAAAACGTAGTTTGGCTCTCAAAATCTGCCTTCATAGTTTGTCGTGAAGATACGGACTAACTAGAGTTGGAATACGTGAAACGGTATGAGTGTGATAAAACCGATGGAAAACTCGTTAGGCTAGGTTTGAGCTGTTTGGACCTATGTCTATCCGAAACGGGCCAACAACCAAAACTCATAGTTATAAGCCACGACTTATGAGTTATTTTGGTGAAAAACTACAGTTTGGGCCCTAAAAATCAGCCTTCATAGTTTTTTGAGAAGATATGGGCCAACCGGACTTGGAATACGTGAAACGATATGAGAGCGATAAAACCGACGAAACACCGTAGGGCTACGTTGGAGCGAGCTTGGACCAGTTCGATGCGAAACGGGCCAACGATAAAAGCTCATCGCTCTAAGCCTTGACTTACTAGTTATTTTGGTGAAAAAAGGTTATTTGTGTTCTCAAAATCGGCCTTCATAGTTTGTCAAGAAGATACGGGATAACTGGAGTTGGAATACGTAAAACGATACGAGTGTGATAAAAACCGATGAAAAACCGTAAGGCTAGGTTTGAGCGAGTTTGGACCTAGTTCTACCGAAACGGGCCAACGACCAAAACTCATAGCTATAAGCCATGACTTATGAGTTATTTTGGTGAAAAAACGTAGTTTGGGCTCTCAAAATCCGCCTTCATAGTTTGTCAAGAAGACACGGCCAACTAGAGTTGGAATACGTGAAACGGTATGAGTGTGATAAAAACCGATGGAAAACCGTCGGGCTAGGTTTGAGTCGTTTGGACCTAGTTCTACCGAAAACGGGCGAACGACCAAAACTCATAGCTATAAGGCATGACTTATGAGTTATTTTGGTGAAAAAACGTAGTTTGGGCTCTCAAAATCGCCTTCATAGTTTGTCGAGAAGACACGGACTAACTAGAGTTGGAATACGTGAAACGGTATGAGTGTGATAAAAACCGATGGAAAACCGTTAGGCTAGGTTTGAGCCGTTTGGACCTATGTCTATCCGAAACGGGCCAACAACCAAAACTCATAGTTATACGCCACGACTTATGAGTTATTTTGGTGAAAAAATGTAGTTTGGGCCCTCAAAATCAGCCTTCATAGTTTTTTAAGAAGATATGGGCCAACTGGACTTGAAATACGTGAAACGGTATAAGAGCGATAAAACCGACGAAACACCGTAGGGCTAGGTTGGAGCAAGCTTGGACCTAGTTCGATGCGAAACGGCCAACGACAAAAGTTCATCGCTCTAAGCCGTGACTTACGAGTTATTTTGGTGAAAAAAGGTAGTTTGGGCTCTCAAAATCAGCCTTCATAGTTTGTGAAGAAGATCCGGATAACTGGAGTTGGAATACGTAAAACGATATGAGTGTGATAAAAACCGATGAAAAACCGTAAGGCTAGGTTTGAGTCAGTTTGGACCTAGTTCTACCGAAAACGGCCAACGACCAATACTCATACCTATAAGCCATGACTTATGAGTTATTTTGGTGAAAAAACGTAGTTTGGTCTCTCAAAATCTGCCTTCATAGTTTGTCAAGAAGATACGAGCCAACTAGAGTTGGAATACGTAAAACGGTATGAGTGTGATAAAAACCGATGGAAAACCGTTAGGCTAGGTTTGAGTCTGTTTGGACCTATGTCTATCCGAAACGGGCCAACAACCAAAACTCATAGTTATAAGCCACGACTTATGAGTTATTTTGGTGAAAAAATGTAGTTTGGGCCCTCAAAATCAGCCTTCATAGTTTCTTAAGAAGATATGGGCCAACTGGACTTGAAATACGTGAAACGGTATAAGAGCGATAAAAACCGACAAAACACCGTAGGCTAGGTTGGAGCAGCTTGGACCTAGTTCGATGCGAAACGGGCCAACGATAAAAGTTCATCGCTCTAAGCCGTGACTTAGGAGTTATTTTGGTGAAAAAACGTAGTTTGGTCTCTCAAAATCGCCTTCATAGTTTGTCGAAGATACGGCCAACTAGAGTTCGAATACGTGAAACGGTATGAGTTTGATAAAACCGATGGAAGAATTGTCGGCTAGGTTTGAGTTGTTTGGACCTAGGTCTATCCGAAACGGCCAACAACCAAAACTCATAGCTATAAGCCGCGACTTATGAGTTATTTTGGTGAAAAACTACAGCTTGGGCCCTAAAAATCAGCCTTCATAGTTTTTTGAGAAGATATGGGCCAACCGGACTTGGAATACGTGAAACGATATGAGAGCGATAAAAACCGACGAAACCCGTAGGCTACGTTGGAGCAGCTTGGACCGGCTCGATGCGAAACGGCCAACGATAAAAGCTCATCGCTCTAAGCCGTGACTTACTAGTTATTTTGGTGAAAAAAGGTTGTTTGTGTTCTCAAAATCAGCCTTCATAGTTTGTCAAGAAGATACGGGATAACTGGAGTTGGAATACGTAAAACGATATGAGTGTGATAAAAACCGATGAAAAACCGTAAGGCTAGGTTAGAGCAGCTTGGACCTAGTTCTACCGAAACGGCCAACGACCAAAACTCATAGCTATAAGCCATGACTTATGAGTTATTTTGGTGAAACAAACGTAGTTTGGGCTCTCAAAATTTGCCTTCATAGTTTGTCGTGAAGATACGAGCCAACTAGAGTTGGAATACGTGAAACGGTATGAGTGTGATAAAACCGATGGAAAAACTGTCGAGCTAGGTTTGAGCCGTTTGGACCTATGTTTATCCGAAACGGGCCAACAACCAAAACTCATAGCTATAAGCCATGACTTATGAGTTATTTTAGTGAAAAAATATAGTTTGGGCTCTCAAAATCAGCCTTCATAGTTTTTTAAGAAGATATGGGCCAACTCGGACTTGGAATACGTAAAACGGTATGAGAGCGATAAAACCGACGAAACACCGTAGGCTAGGTTGGAGCAGCTTGGACCTAGTTCGATGCGAAATGGGCCAACGACAAAAGCTCATCGCTCTAAGCCGTGACTTACGAGTTATTTTGGTGAAAAAAGGTAGTTTGGGCTCTCAAAATCGGCCTTCATATTTTGTCGAAGATACGGCTAACTGGAGTTGGAATACGTAAAACGATATGAGTGTGATAAAAACCGATGAAAAACCGTAAGGCTAGGTTTGAGCCGTTTCGCACCTAGTTTTACCGAAAACGGGCCAACGACCAAAACTCATAACTATAAGCCATGACTTATGAGTTATTTTGGTGAAAAAACGTAGTTTGGGCTCTCAAAATCTTCCTTCATAGTTTGTCAAGAAGATACGGCCAACTAGAGTTGGAATACGTGCAACGGTATGAGTGTGATAAAAACCGATGGAAAACTCGTCAGCTAGGTTTGAGCCGTTTGGACCTAGGTTTATCCGAAACGGGCCAACAACCAAAACTCATAGCTATAAGCCACGACCGATGAGTTATTTTGGTGAAAAAATGTTGTTTGGGCCCTCAAAACCAGCCTTCATAGTTTTTTAGAAGATATGGGCAAACCGGACTTGGAATACGTGAAACGGTATGAGAGCGATAAAACCGACGAAACACCGTAGGGCTAGGTTGGAGCAGCTTGGACCTAGTTCGATGCGAAACGGGCCAACGACAAAAGTTCATCGCTCTAAGCTCGTGACTTACGAGTTATTTTGGTGAAAAAAGGTAGTTTGGGCTCTCAAAATCGCCTTCATAGTTTGTGAAGAAGATCCGGATAACCGGAGTTGGAATACGTAAAACGATACGAGTGTGATAAAAACCGATGAAAAACCGTAAGGCTAGGTTTGAGTTGTTTGGACCTAGTTCTACCGAAAACGGGCCAACGACCAATACTCATACCTATAAGCCATGACTTATGAGTTATTTTGGTGAAAAAACGTAGTTTGGTCTCTCAAAATCTGCCTTCATAGTTTGTCAAGAAGATACGAGCCAACTAGAGTTGGAATACGTAAAACGGTATGAGTGTGATAAAAACCGATGGAAAACCGTTAGGCTAGGTTTGAGCTGTTTGGACCTATGTGTATCCGAAACGGGCCAACAACCAAAACTCATAGTTATAAGCCACGACTTATGAGTTATTTTGGTGAAAAAATGTAGTTTGGGCCCTCAAAATCAGCCTTCATAGTTTTTTAAGAAGATATGGGCCAACTGGACTTGAAATACGTGAAACGGTATAAGAGCGATAAAACCGACGAAACACCTGTAGGCTAGGTTGGAGCGAGCTTGGACCTAGTTCGATGCGAAACGGGCCAACGATAAAAGTTCATCGCTCTAAGCCGTGACTTAGGAGTTATTTTGGTGAAAAAACGTAGTTTGGTCTCTCAAAATCGCCTTCATAGTTTGTCAAGAAGATACGGCCAACTAGAGTTCGAATACGTGAAACGGTATGAGTTTGATAAAACCGATGGAAGAATTGTCGAGCTAGGTTTGAGTTGTTTGGACCTAGGTCTATCCGAAACGGGCCAACAACCAAAACTCATAGCTATAAGCCGCGACTTATGAGTTATTTTGGTGAAAAACTACGAGCTTGGGCCCTAAAAATCAGCCTTCATAGTTTTTTGAGAAGATATGGGCCAACTGGACTTGGAATACGTGAAACGATATGAGAGCGATAAAACCGACGAAACCCGTAGGGCTACGTTGGAGCAGCTTGGACCCGCTCGATGCGAAACGGGCCAACGATAAAAGCTCATCGCTCTAAGCCTTGACTTACTAGTTATTTTGGTGAAAAAAGATTGTTTGTGTTCTCAAAATCGGCCTTCATAGTTTGTCAAGAAGATACGGATAACCGGAGTTGGAATACGTAAAACGATATGAGTGTGATAAAAACCGATGAAAAACCGTAAGGCTAGGTTAGAGTAGTTTGGACCTAGTTCTACCGGAAACGGGCCAACGACAATAACTCATAGCTATAAGCCATGACTTATGAGTTATTTTGGTGAAACAAACGTAGTTTGGGCTCTCAAAATTGACCTTCATAGTTTGTCAGAAGATACGAGCCAACTAGAGTTGGAATACGTGAAACGGTATGAGTGTGATAAAAACCGATGGAAAAACTGTCATGCTAGGTTTGAGTCTGTTTGGACCTATGTTTATCCGAAACGGGCCAACAACCAAAACTCATAGCTATAAGCCATGACTTATGAGTTATTTTAGTGAAAAAATGTAGTTTGGGCTCTCAAAATCAGCCTTCATAGTTTTTTAAGAAGATATGGGCCAACCGGACTTGGAATACGTAAAACGGTATGAGAGCGATAAAAACCGACGAAACACCGTAGGGCTAGGTTGGAGCAAGCTTGGACCTAGTTCGATGCGAAATGGGCCAACGACAAAAGCTCATCGCTCTAAGCCGTGACTTACGAGTTATTTTGGTGAAAAAAGGTAGTTTGGGCTCTCAAAATCGGCCTTCATATTTTGTCGAAGATACGGCTAACTCGGAGTTGGAATACGTAAAACGATACGAGTGTGATAAAAACTCGATGAAAAACCGTAAGGCTAGGTTTGAGCCGTTTGCACCTAGTTTTACCGAAAACGGCCAACGACCAAAACTCATAACTATAAGCCATGACTTATGAGTTATTTTGGTGAAAAAACGTAGTTTGGGCTCCCAAAATCTGCCTTCATAGTTTGTCGTGAAGATACGGACCAACTAGAGTTGGAATACGTGAAACGGTATGAGTGTGATAAAAACCGATGGAAAACTCGTTAGGCTAGGTTTGAGCCGTTTGGACCTATGTCTATCCGAAACGGGCCAACAACCAAAACTCATAGTTATACGCCACGACTTATGAGTTATTTTGGTGAAAATATGTAGTTTGGGCCCTCAAAATCAGCCTTCATAGTTTTTTAAGAAGATATGGGCCAACTGGACTTGAAATACGTGAAACGGTATAAGAGCGATAAAACCGACGAAACACCGTAGGGCTAGGTCGGAGCAGCTTGGACCTAGTTCGATGCGAAACGGGCCAACGACAAAAGTTCATCGCTCTAAGCCGTGACTTACGAGTTATTTTGGTGAAAAAAGGTAGTTTGGGCTCTCAAAATCAGCCTTCATAGTTTGTGAAGAAGATCCGGATAACCGGAGTTGGAATACGTAAAACGATACGAGTGTGATAAAAACCGATGAAAAACTCGTAAGGCTAGGTTTGAGTCGTTTGGACCTAGTTCTACCGAAAACGGGCCAACGACCAATACTCATACCTATAAGCCATGACTTATGAGTTATTTTGGTGAAAAAACGTAGTTTGGTCTCTCAAAATCCGCCTTCATAGTTTGTCAAGAAGATACGAGCCAACTAGAGTTGGAATACGTAAAACGGTATGAGTGTGATAAAAACCGATGGAAAACTCGTTAGGCTAGGTTTGAGCCGTTTGGACCTATGTCTATCCGAAACGGGCCAACAACCAAAACTCATAGTTATAAGCCACGACTTATGAGTTATTTTGGTGAAAAAATGTAGTTTGGGCCCTCAAAATCAGCCTTCATAGTTTCTTAAGAAGATATGGGCCAACCGGACTTGAAATACGTGAAACGGTATAAGAGCGATAAAAACCGACAAAACACCGTAGGGCTAGGTTGGAGCGAGCTTGGACCTAGTTCGATGCGAAACGGGCCAACGATAAAAGTTCATCGCTCTAAGCCGTGACTTAGGAGTTATTTTGGTGAAAAAACGTAGTTTGGTCTCTCAAAATCCGCCTTCATAGTTTGTCAAGAAGATACGGCCAACTAGAGTTCGAATACGTGAAACGGTATGAGTTTGATAAAAACCGATGGAAGAATTGTCGAGCTAGGTTTGAGTTGTTTGGACCTAGGTCTATCCGAAACGGCCAACAACCAAAACTCATAGCTATAAGCCGCGACTTATGAGTTATTTTGGTGAAAAACTACAGCTTGGGCCCTAAAAATCAGCCTTCATAGTTTTTTGAGAAGATATGGGCCAACTCGGACTTGGAATACGTGAAACGATATGAGAGCGATAAAACCGACGAAACCCGTAGGCTACGTTGGAGCAGCTTGGACCGGCTCGATGCGAAACGGGCCAACGATAAAAGCTCATCGCTCTAAGCCTTGACTTACTAGTTATTTTGGTGAAAAAAGGTTGTTTGTGTTCTCAAAATCAGCCTTCATAGTTTGTCAAGAAGATACGGGATAACCGGAGTTGGAATACGTAAAACGATATGAGTGTGATAAAAACCGATGAAAAACCGTAAGGCTAGGTTAGAGCAGCTTGGACCTAGTTCTACCGAAACGGGCCAACGACCAAAACTCATAGCTATAAGCCATGACTTATGAGTTATTTTGGTGAAACAAACGTAGTTCGGGCTCTCAAAATTGACCTTCATAGTTTGTCGTGAAGATACGAAGCCAACTAGAGTTGGAATACGTGAAACGGTATGAGTGTGATAAAAACCGATGGAAAAACCGTCAGTGCTAGGTTTGAGCCGTTTGGACCTATGTTTATCCGAAACGGGCCAACAACCAAAACTCATAGCTATAAGCCATGACTTATGAGTTATTTTAGTGAAAAAATGTAGTTTGGGCTCTCAAAATCAGCCTTCATAGTTTTTTAAGAAGATATGGGCCAACCGGACTTGGAATACGTAAAACGGTATGAGAGCGATAAAACCGACGAAACACCGTAGGGCTAGGTTGGAGCAAGCTTGGACCTAGTTCGATGCGAAATGGGCCAACGACAAAAGCTCATCGCTCTAAGCCGTGACTTACGAGTTATTTTGGTGAAAAAAGGTAGTTTGGGCTCTCAAAATCCGCCTTCATATTTTGTCGAAGATACGGCTAACCGGAGTCGGAATACGTAAAACGATACGAGTGTGATAAAACCGATGAAAAACCGTAAGGCTAGGTTTGAGTCGTTTCGCACCTAGTTTTACCGAAAACGGCCAACGACCAAAACTCATAACTATAAGCCATGACTTATGAGTTATTTTGGTGAAAAAACGTAGTTTGGGCTCTCAAAATCTTCCTTCATAGTTTGTCAAGAAGATACGGCCAACTAGAGTTGGAATACGTGAAACGGTATGAGTGTGATAAAAACCGATGGAAAAACTGTCGAGCTAGGTTTGAGCCGTTTGGACCTAGGTTTATCCGAAACGGGCTAACAACCAAAACTCATAGCTATAAGCCACGACCGATGAGTTATTTTGGTGAAAAAATGTTGTTTGGGCCCTCAAAACCAGCCTTCATAGTTTTTTAAGAAGATATGGGCAAACCGGACTTGGAATACGTGAAACGGTATGAGAGCGATAAAACCGACGAAACACCGTAGGGCTAGGTCGGAGCAGCTTGGACCTAGTTCGATGCGAAATGGGCCAACGACAAAAGCTCATCGCTCTAAGCCGTGACTTACGAGTTATTTTGGTGAAAAAAGGTAGTTTGGGCTCTCAAAATCGGCTTTCATAGTTTTTCAAGAAGATACGGCTAACCGGAGTTGGAATACGTAAAACGATACGAGTGTGATAAACACCGATGAAAAACCGTAAGGCTAGGTTTGAGTCGTTTGGACCTAGTTCTACCGAAAACGGGCGAACGACCAAAACTCATAGCTATAAGCCATGACTTATGAGTTATTTTGGTGAAAAAACGTAGTTTGGGCTCCCAAAATCCGCCTTCATAGTTTGTCGAGAAGATACGGACTAACTAGAGTTGGAATACGTGAAACGGTATGAGTGTGATAAAAACCGATGGAAAACCTGTTAGGCTAGGTTTGAGCCGTTTGGACCTATGTCTATCCGAAACGGGCCAACAACCAAAACTCATAGTTATACGCCACGACTTATGAGTTATTTTGGTGAAAAAATGTAGTTTGGGCCCTCAAAATCAGCCTTCATAGTTTTTTAAGATATGGGCCAACCGGACTTGAAATACGTGAAACGGTATAAGAGCGATAAAACCGACGAAACACCGTAGGGCTAGGTCGGAGCAGCTTGGACCTAGTTCGATGCGAAACGGCCAACGACAAAAGTTCATCGCTCTAAGCCGTGACTTACGAGTTATTTTGGTGAAAAAAGGTAGTTTGGGCTCTCAAAATCAGCCTTCATAGTTTGTGAAGAAGATCCGGATAACCGGAGTTGGAATACGTAAAACGATACGAGTGTGATAAAAACTCGATGAAAAACCGTAAGGCTAGGTTTGAGTCGTTTGGACCTAGTTCTACCGAAAACGGGCCAACGACCAATACTCATACCTATAAGCCATGACTTATGAGTTATTTTGGTGAAAAAACGTAGTTTGGTCTCTCAAAATCCGCCTTCATAGTTTGTCAAGAAGATACGAGCCAACTAGAGTTGGAATACGTAAAACGGTATGAGTGTGATAAAAACCGATGGAAAACTCGTTAGGCTAGGTTTGAGCCGTTTGGACCTATGTCTATCCGAAACGGGCCAACAACCAAAACTCATAGTTATAAGCCACGACTTATGAGTTATTTTGGTGAAAAAATGTAGTTTCGGGCCCTCAAAATCAGCCTTCATAGTTTCTTAAGAAGATATGGGCCAACCGGACTTGAAATACGTGAAACGGTATAAGAGCGATAAAACCGACGAAACACCGTAGGGCTAGGTCGGAGCAGCTTGGACCTAGTTCGATGCGAAACGGGCCAACGATAAAAGTTCATCGCTCTAAGCCGTGACTTAGGAGTTATTTTGGTGAAAAAACGTAGTTTGGTCTCTCAAAATCCGCCTTCATAGTTTGTCAAGAAGATACGGCCAACTAGAGTTCGAATACGTGAAACGGTATGAGTTTGATAAAAACCGATGGAAGAATTGTCAGCTAGGTTTGAGTTGTTTGGACCTAGGTCTATCCGAAACGGGCCAACAACCAAAACTCATAGCTATAAGCCGCGACTTATGAGTTATTTTGGTGAAAAACTACAGCTTGGGCCCTAAAAATCAGCCTTCATAGTTTTTTGAGAAGATATGGGCCAACCGGACTTGGAATACGTGAAACGATATGAGAGCGATAAAACCGACGAAACCCGTAGGGCTACGTTGGAGCAAGCTTGGACCAGCTCGATGCGAAACGGCCAACGATAAAAGCTCATCGCTCTAAGCCGTGACTTACTAGTTATTTTGGTGAAAAAAGGTTGTTTGTGTTCTCAAAATCAGCCTTCATAGTTTGTCGAGAAGATACGGATAACCGGAGTTGGAATACGTAAAACGATACGAGTGTGATAAAAACCGATGAAAAACCGTAAGGCTAGGTTAGAGCAGTCTGACCTAGTTCTACCGAAACGGCCAACGACCAAAACTCATAGCTATAAGCCATGACTTATGAGTTATTTTGGTGAAACAAACGTAGTTTGGGCTCTCAAAATTTGCCTTCATAGTTTGTCGTGAAGATACGAGCCAACTAGAGTTGGAATACGTGAAACGGTATGAGTGTGATAAAAACCGATGGAAAAACCGTCGTAGCTAGGTTTGAGCCGTTTGGACCTATGTTTATCCGAAACGGGCCAACAACCAAAACTCATAGCTATAAGCCACGACTTATGAGTTATTTTAGTGAAAAAATGTAGTTTGGGCTCTCAAAATCAGCCTTCATAGTTTTTTAAGAAGATATGGGCCAACTGGACTTGGAATACGTGAAACGGTATGAGAGCGATAAAACCGACGAAACACCGTAGGGCTAGGTCGGAGCAAGCTTGGACCTAGTTCGATGCGAAATGGGCCAACGACAAAAGCTCATCGCTCTAAGCCGTGACTTACGAGTTATTTTGGTGAAAAAAGGTAGTTTGGGCTCTCAAAATCGGCCTTCATATTTTGTCAAGAAGATACGGCTAACCGGAGTTGGAATACGTAAAACGATACGAGTGTGATAAAAACCGATGAAAAACCGTAAGGCTAGGTTTGAGCCGTTTGCACCTAGTTTTACCGAAAACGGCCAACGACCAAAACTCATAACTATAAGCCATGACTTATGAGTTATTTTGGTGAAAAAACGTAGTTTGGGCTCTCAAAATCTGCCTTCATAGTTTGTCAAGAAGATACGGGCCAACTAGAGTTGGAATACGTGAAACGGTATGAGTGTGATAAAACCGATGGAAAAACCGTCGAGCTAGGTTTGAGCCAGTTTGGACCTAGGTTTATCCGAAACGGCCAACAACCAAAACTCATAGCTATAAGTCACGACCGATGAGTTATTTTGGTGAAAAAATGTAGTTTAGGCCCTCAAAACCAGCCTTCATAGTTTTTTAAGAAGATATGGGCCAACTAGACTTGGAATACGTGAAACGGTATGAGAGCGATAAAAACCGACGAAACACCGTAGGGCTAGGTCGGAGCAAGCTTGGACCTAGTTCGATGCGAAATGGGCCAACGACAAAAGCTCATCGCTCTAAGCCGTGACTTACGAGTTATTTTGGTGAAAAAAGGTAGTTTGGGCTCTCAAAATCGCCTTCATAGTTTTTCAGAAGATACGGCTAACCGGAGTTGGAATACGTAAAACGATACGAGTGTGATAAACACCGATGAAAAACCGTAAGGCTAGGTTTGAGTCGTTTGGACCTGGTTCTACCGAAAACGGGCGAACGACCAAAACTCATAGCTATAAGCCATGACTTATGAGTTATTTTGGTGAAAAAACGTAGTTCGGGCTCTCAAAATCCGCCTTCATAGTTTGTCGTGAAGATACGGACTAACTAGAGTTGGAATACGTGAAACGGTATGAGTGTGATAAAAACTCGATGGAAAACTCGTTAGGCTAGGTTTGAGATGTTTGGACCTATGTCTATCCGAAACGGGCCAACAACCAAAACTCATAGTTATAAGCCACGACTTATGAGTTATTTTGGTGAAAAAATGTAGTTTGGGCCCTCAAAATCAGCCTTCATAGTTTTTTAAGAAGATATGGGCCAACTGGACTTGAAATACGTAAAACGGTATGAGAGCGATAAAAACCGACGAAACACCGTAGGCTAGGTTGGAGCAAGCTTGGACCTAGTTTGATACGAAACGGGCCAACGACAAAAGTTCATCGCTCTAAGCCGTGACTTACGAGTTATTTTGGTGAAAAAAGGTAGTTTGGGCTCTCAAAATCAGCCTTCATAGTTTGTCGAAGATCCGGATAACCGGAGTCGGAATACGTAAAACGATATGAGTGTGATAAAAACCGATGAAAAACCGTAAGGCTAGGTTTGAGTCGTTTGGACCTAGTTCTACCGAAAACGGGCTAACGACCAATACTCATACCTATAAGCCATGACTTATGAGTTATTTTTGTGAAAAAACGTAGTTTGGGCTCTCAAAATCCGCCTTCATAGTTTGTCGAGAAGATACGGGCCAACTAGAGTTGGAATACGTGAAACGGTATGAGTGTGATAAAAACCGATGGAAAAGCCGTAAGGCTAGGTTTGAGCCGTTTGGACCTAGGTCTATCCGAAACGGGCTAACAACCAAAACTCATAGCTATCAGCCACGACTTATGAGTTATTTTGGTGAAAAAATATAGTTTGGGCCCTAAAAATCGCCTTCATAGTTTTTTGAGAAGATATGGGCCAACCGGACATGGAATACGTGAAATGGTATGAGAGCGATAAAAACCGACGAAACCCGTAGGGCTACGTTGGAGCAGCTTGGACCTAGTACGATGCGAAACGTGCCAACTTTTATCGCTCATCGCTCTAAGCCGTGACTTACGAGTTATTTTGGTGAAGAAAGGTAGTTTGGGCTCTCAAAATCGGCCTTCATAGTTTGTCAAGAAGATACGGTTAACCGGAGTTGGAATACGTAAAACGATATGAGTGTGATAAAAACCGATGAAAAAACTATAAGGCTAGGTTTGAGCCGTTTGGACCTAGTTCTACGTAAAACGAGCCAATGACCAAAACTCATAGCTATAAGCCATGACTTATGAGTTATTTTGTTGAAAAAACATAGTTTGGGCTATCAAAATCTTCCTTCATAGTTTGTCAAGAAGATACGAGCCAACTAGAGTTGGAATAGGTGAAACGGTATGAGTGTGATAAAAACCGATGGAAAACCCGTCAGGCTAGGTTTGAGCCGTTTGGACCTAGGTCTATCCGAAACGGGCCAACATCTAAAACTCATAGCTATAAGCCACGACTTATGAGTTATTTTGGTGAAAAAATATAGTTTGAGCCCTCAAAATCAACCTTTATAGTTTTTTAAAAAGATATGGGCCAATTGGACTTAGAATACATGAAAAGGAATAAGAGCGATAAAAACCGACGAAACACTATCAGGTTAGGTTGGAGCAGCTTGGACGTAGTTCGATGCGAAATGGGGAGAACGACAAAAGCTCATCGCTATAAGCCGTGACTTACGAGTTATTTTGGTGAGAAAAAGTAGTTTGGGCTCTTAAAATCGGCTTTCATAGTTTGTCACGAAAATGCTAGCTAACCGGAGTTGGAATACGTGAAACGATATGAGTGTGATAAAAACCGATGAAAAACTCGTAAGGCTAGGTTCGAGCCGTTTAGACCTAGTTCTACCGGAAACGGGCCAACGACCAAAACTCATAGCTATAAGCCTTGACTTATGAGTTATTTTGGTGAAAAAACGTAGTTCGGGCTCTCAAAATCTTCCTTCATAGTTTGTCGTGAAGATACGGACTAACTAGAGTTGGAATACGTGAAACGGTATGAGTGTGATAAAACCGATGGAAAACTCGTTAGGCTAGGTTTGAGCTGTTTGGACCTATGTCTATCCGAAACGGGCCAACAACCAAAACTCATAGTTATACGCCACGACTTATGAGTTATTTTGGTGAAAATATGTAGTTTGGGCCCTCAAAATCAGCCTTCATAGTTTTTTAAGAAGATATGGGCCAACTGGACTTGAAATACGTGAAACGGTATAAGAGCGATAAAAACCGACGAAACACCGTAGGGCTAGGTTGGAGCAGCTGGACCTAGTTCGATGCGAAACGGGCCAACGACAAAAGTTCATCGCTCTAAGCCGTGACTTACGAGTTATTTTGGTGAAAAAAGGTAGTTTGGGCTCTCAAAATCGGCCTTCATAGTTTGTGAAGAAGATCCGGATAACCGGAGTTGGAATACGTCAAACGATACGAGTGTGATAAAAACCGATGAAAAACCGTAAGGCTAGGTTTGAGCCGTTTGGACCTAGTTCTACCGAAAACGGGCCAACGACCAATACTCATACCTATAAGCCATGACTTATGAGTTATTTTGGTGAAAAAACGTAGTTTGGTCTCTCAAAATCTGCCTTCATAGTTTGTCAAGAAGATACGAGCCAACTAGAGTTGGAATACGTAAAACGGTATGAGTGTGATAAAAACCGATGGAAAACTCGTTAGGCTAGGTTTGAGTCAGTTTGGACCTATGTCTATCCGAAACGGGCCAACAACCAAAACTCATAGTTATAAGCCACGACTTATGAGTTATTTTGGTGAAAAAATGTAGTTTGGGCCCTCAAAATCAGCCTTCATAGTTTTTTAAGAAGATATGGGCCAACTGGACTTGAAATACGTGAAACGGTATAAGAGCGATAAAAACCGACGAAACACCGGTAGGCTAGGTTGGAGCAGCTTGGACCTAGTTCGATGCGAAACGGGCCAACGATAAAAGTTCATCGCTCTAAGCCGTGACTTAGGAGTTATTTTGGTGAAAAAACGTAGTTTGGTCTCTCAAAATCCGCCTTCATAGTTTGTCAAGAAGATACGGCCAACTAGAGTTCGAATACGTGAAACGGTATGAGTTTGATAAAAACCGATGGAAGAATTGTCGGCTAGGTTTGAGTTGTTTGGACCTAGGTCTATCCGAAACGGGCCAACAACCAAAACTCATAGCTATAAGCCGCGACTTATGAGTTATTTTGGTGAAAAACTACAGTTTGGGCCCTAAAAATCAGCCTTCATAGTTTTTTGAGAAGATATGGGCCAACCGGACTTGGAATACGTGAAACGATATGAGAGCGATAAAACCGACGAAACCTCGTAGGGCTACGTTGGAGCGAGCTTGGACCTGGCTCGATGCGAAACGGGCCAACGATAAAAGCTCATCGCTCTAAGCCTTGACTTACTAGTTATTTTGGTGAAAAAAGGTTGTTTGTGTTCTCAAAATCAGCCTTCATAGTTTGTCAAGAAGATACGGATAACCGGAGTTGGAATACGTAAAACGATACGAGTGTGATAAAAACCGATGAAAAACCGTAAGGCTAGGTTAGAGCAGCTTGGACCTAGTTCTACCGGAAACGGCCAACGACCAAAACTCATAGCTATAAGCCATGACTTATGAGTTATTTTGGTGAAACAAACGTAGTTTGGGCTCTCAAAATCTGACCTTCATAGTTTGTCGTGAAGATACGAGCCAACTAGAGTTGGAATACGTGAAACGGTATGAGTGTGATAAAAACCGATGGAAAACTCGTCAAGCTAGGTTTGAGCCGTTTGGACCTATGTTTATCCGAAACGGGCCAACAACCAAAACTCATAGCTATAAGCCATGACTTATGAGTTATTTTAGTGAAAAAATGTAGTTTGGGCTCTCAAAATCGACCTTCATAGTTTTTTAAGAAGATATGGGCCAACTGGACTTGGAATACGTAAAACGGTATGAGAGCGATAAAAACCGACGAAACACCGTAGGGCTAGGTTGGAGCAGCTTGGACCTAGTTCGATGCGAAATGGGCCAACGACAAAAGCTCATCGCTCTAAGCCGTGACTTACGAGTTATTTTGGTGAAAAAAGGTAGTTTGGGCTCTCAAAATCAGCCTTCATATTTTGTCAAGAAGATACGGCTAACCGGAGTTGGAATACGTAAAACGATATGAGTGTGATAAAAACCGATGGAAAAACCGTAAGGCTAGGTTTGAGCCGTTTGCACCTAGTTTTACCGAAAACGGCCAACGACCAAAACTCATAACTATAAGCCATGACTTATGAGTTATTTTGGTGAAAAAACGTAGTTTGGGCTCTCAAAATCTTCCTTCATAGTTTGTCAAGAAGATACGGCCAACTAGAGTTGGAATACGTGAAACGGTATGAGTGTGATAAAAACCGATGGAAAACTGTCAGCTAGGTTTGAGCCGTTTGGACCTAGGTTTATCCGAAACGGGCCAACAACCAAAACTCATAGCTATAAGCCACGACTTGATGAGTTATTTTGGTGAAAAAATGTTGTTTGGGCCCTCAAAATCAGCCTTCATAGTTTTTTAAGAAGATATGGGCTAACCGGACTTGGAATACGTGAAACGGTATGAGAGCGATAAAAACCGACGAAACACCGTAGGGCTAGGTTGGAGCAGCTTGGACCTAGTTCGATGCGAAATGGGCCAACGACAAAAGCTCATCGCTCTAAGCCGTGACTTACGAGTTATTTTGGTGAAAAAAGGTAGTTTGGGCTCTCAAAATCGCCTTCATAGTTTGTCAAGAAGATACGGCTAACCGGAGTTGGAATACGTAAAACGATACGAGTGTGATAAACACCGATGAAAAACCGTAAGGCTAGGTTTGAGTCGTTTGGACCTAGTTCTACCGAAAACGGCCAACGACCAAAACTCATAGCTATAAGCCATGACTTATGAGTTATTTTGGTGAAAAAACGTAGTTTGGGCTCTCAAAATCCGCCTTCATAGTTTGTCGTGAAGATACGGACTAACTAGAGTTGGAATACGTGAAACGGTATGAGTGTGATAAAAACTCGATGGAAAACTCGTTAGGCTAGGTTTGAGATGTTTGGACCTATGTCTATCCGAAACGGGCCAACAACCAAAACTCATAGTTATAAGCCACGACTTATGAGTTATTTTGGTGAAAAAATGTAGTTTGGGCCCTCAAAATCAGCCTTCATAGTTTTTTAAGAAGATATGGGCCAACTGGACTTGAAATACGTGAAACGGTATGAGAGCGATAAAACCGACGAAACACCGTAGGGCTAGGTTGGAGCAGCTTGGACCTAGTTCGATGCGAAACGGGCCAACGACAAAAGCTCATCGCTCTAAGCCGTGACTTACGAGTTATTTTGGTGAAAAAAGGTAGTTTGGGCTCTCAAAATCAGCCTTCATAGTTTGTCAAGAAGATACGGATAACCGGAGTCGGAATACGTAAAACGATATGAGTGTGATAAAAACCGATGAAAAACCGTAAGGCTAGGTTTGAGCCGTTTGGACCTAGTTCTACCGAAAACGGCCAACGACCAAAACTCATAGCTATAAGCCATGACTTATGAGTTATTTTGGTGAAAAAACGTAGTTTGGGCTCTCAAAATCTGCCTTCATAGTTTGTCAAGAAGATACGGCCAACTAGAGTTGGAATACGTGAAACGGTATGAGTGTGATAAAAACCGATGGAAAACCGTCGTGCTAGGTTTGAGCCGTTTGGACCTAGGTTTATCCGAAACGGGCCAACAACCAAAACTCATAGCTATAAGCCACGACTGATGAGTTATTTTGGTGAAAAAATGTAGTTTGGGCCCTCAAAATCAGCCTTCATAGTTTTTTAAGAAGATATGGGCCAACTGGACTTGGAATACGTGAAACGGTATGAGAGCGATAAAACCGACGAAACACCGTAGGGCTAGGTCGGAGCAGCTTGGACCTAGTTCGATGCGAAATGGGCCAACGACAAAAGCTCATCGCTCTAAGCCGTGACTTACGAGTTATTTTGGTGAAAAAAGGTAGTTTGGGCTCTCAAAATCGCCTTCATAGTTTGTCGAGAAGATACGGCTAACCGGAGTTGGAATACGTAAAACGATACGAGTGTGATAAACACCGATGAAAAACCGTAAGGCTAGGTTTGAGTCAGTTTGGACCTAGTTCTACCGAAAACGGCGAACGACCAAAACTCATAGCTATAAGCCATGACTTATGAGTTATTTTGGTGAAAAAACGTAGTTCGGGCTCTCAAAATCCGCCTTCATAGTTTGTCGAGAAGATACGGACCAACTAGAGTTGGAATACGTGAAACGGTATGAGTGTGATAAAAACCGATGGAAAACTCGTCAGGCTAGGTTTGAGATGTTTGGACCTATGTCTATCCGAAACGGCCAACAACCAAAACTCATAGTTATAAGCCACGACTTATGAGTTATTTTGGTGAAAAAATGTAGTTTGGGCCCTCAAAATCAGCCTTCATAGTTTTTTAAGAAGATATGGGCCAACTGGACTTGAAATACGTGAAACGGTATGAGAGCGATAAAAACCGACGAAACACCGTAGGCTAGGTTGGAGCAGCTTGGACCTAGTTCGATACGAAACGGGCCAACGACAAAAGTTCATCGCTCTAAGCCGTGACTTACGAGTTATTTTGGTGAAAAAAGGTAGTTTGGGCTCTCAAAATCGCCTTCATAGTTTGTCGAGAAGATCCGGATAACCGGAGTCGGAATACGTAAAACGATACGAGTGTGATAAAAACCGATGAAAAACCGTAAGGCTAGGTTTGAGCCGTTTGGACCTAGTTCTACCGAAAACGGCCAACGACCAATACTCATACCTATAAGCCATGACTTATGAGTTATTTTTGTGAAAAAACGTAGTTCGGGCTCTCAAAATCCGCCTTCATAGTTTGTCAAGAAGATACGGCCAACTAGAGTTGGAATACGTGAAACGGTATGAGTGTGATAAAAACCGATGGAAAAGCCGTAAGGCTAGGTTCGAGCCGTTTGGACCTAGGTCTATCCGAAACGGCTAACAACCAAAACTCATAGCTATCAGCCACGACTTATGAGTTATTTTGGTGAAAAAATATAGTTCGGGCCCTAAAAATCAGCCTTCATAGTTTTTTGAGAAGATATGGGCCAACCGGACATGGAATACGTGAAATGGTATGAGAGCGATAAAAACCGACGAAACACCGTAGGCTACGTTGGAGCAGCTTGGACCTAGTACGATGCGAAACGTGCCAACTTTTATCGCTCATCGCTCTAAGCCGTGACTTACGAGTTATTTTGGTGAAGAAAGGTAGTTTGGGCTCTCAAAATCAGCCTTCATAGTTTGTCAAGAAGATACGGTTAACCGGAGTTGGAATACGTAAAACGATACGAGTGTGATAAAAACCGATGAAAAAACTATAAGGCTAGGTTTGAGCCGTTTGGACCTAGTTCTACGTAAAACGAGCCAATGACCAAAACTCATAGCTATAAGCCATGACTTATGAGTTATTTTGTTGAAAAAACATAGTTTGGGCTATCAAAATCTTCCTTCATAGTTTGTCAAGAAGATACGAGCCAACTAGAGTTGGAATAGGTGAAACGGTATGAGTGTGATAAAAACCGATGGAAAACCCGTCAAGCTAGGTTTGAGCCGTTTGGACCCAGGTCTATCCGAAACGGGCCAACATCTAAAACTCATAGCTATAAGCCACGACTTATGAGTTATTTTGGTGAAAAAATATAGTTTGAGCCCTCAAAATCAGCCTTTATAGTTTTTTAAAAAGATATGGGCCAATTGGACTTAGAATACATGAAAAGGAATAAGAGCGATAAAAACCGACGAAACACCGTCAGGTTAGGTTGGAGCAGCTTGGACCTAGTTCGATGCGAAATGGGGAGAACGACAAAAGCTCATCGCTATAAGCCGTGACTTACGAGTTATTTTGGTGAGAAAAAGTAGTTTGGGCTCTTAAAATCGGCTTTCATAGTTTGTCACGAAAATGCTAGCTAACCGGAGTTGGAATACGTGAAACGATATGAGTGTGATAAAAACCGATGAAAAACCGTAAGGCTAGGTTTGAGCCGTTTAGACCTAGTTCTACCGGAAACGGCCAACGACCAAAACTCATAGCTATAAGCCTTGACTTATGAGTTATTTTGGTGAAAAAACGTAGTTTGGGCTCTCAAAATCTTCCTTCATAGTTTGTCGTGAAGATACGAGCCAACTAGAGTTGGAATACGTGAAACGGTATGAGTGTGATAAAACCGATGGAAAAACTTTCGAGCTAGGTTTGAGCCGTTTGGACCTAGGTTTATCCGAAACGGGCCAACAACCAAAACTCATAGCTATAAGCCACGACTCGATGAGTTATTTTGGTGAAAAAATGTAGTTTGGGCCCTCAAAACCAGCCTTCATAGTTTTTTAAGAAGATATGGGCCAACTGGACTTGGAATACGTGAAACGGTATGAGAGCGATAAAACCGACGAAACACCGTAGGGCTAGGTTGGAGCAGCTTGGACCTAGTTCGATGCGAAATGGGCTAACGACAAAAGCTCATCGCTCTAAGCCGTGACTTACGAGTTATTTTGGTGAAAAAAGGTAGTTTGGGCTCTCAAAATCGCCTTCATAGTTTGTCAAGAAGATACGGCTAACCGGAGTTGGAATACGTAAAACGATACGAGTGTGATAAACACCGATGAAAAACTATAAGGCTAGGTTTGAGTCGTTTGGACCTGAGCTCTACCGAAAACGGCTAACGACCAAAACTCATAGCTATAAGCCATGACTTATGAGTTATTTTGGTGAAAAAACGTAGTTTGGGCTCTCAAAATCCGCCTTCATAGTTTGTCGTGAAGATACGGACTAACTAGAGTTGGAATACGTGAAACGGTATGAGTGTGATAAAAACCGATGGAAAACTCGTTAGGCTAGGTTTGAGCCGTTTGGACCTATGTCTATCCGAAACGGGCCAACAACCAAAACTCATAGCTATAAGCCACGACTTATGAGTTATTTTGGTGAAAAACTATAGTTCGGGCCCTCAAAATCAGCCTTCATAGTTTTTTGAGAAGATATGGGCCAATCGGACTTGGAATACGTGAAACGATATGAGAGCGATAAAACCGACGAAACACCGTAGGCTAGGTTGGAGCAGCTTGACCTAGTTCGATGCGAAACGGGCCAACGACAAAAGCTCATCGCTCTAAGCCGTGACTTACGAGTTATTTTGGTGAAAAAAGGTAGTTTGGGCTCTCAAAATCGCCTTCATAGTTTGTCAAGAAGATACGGATAACCGGAGTTGGAATACGTAAAACGATATGAGTGTGATAAAAACCGATGAAAAACCGTAAGGCTAGGTTCGAGCCGTTTGGACCTAGCTCTACCGAAAACGGGCCAACGACCAAAACTCATAGCTATAAGCCATGACTTATGAGTTATTTTGGTGAAAAAACGTAGTTTGGGCTCTCAAAATCTGCCTTCATAGTTTGTCAAGAAGATACGAGCCAACTAGAGTTGGAATACGTGAAACGGTATGAGTGTGATAAAACCGATGGAAAACCGTCAGTGCTAGGTTCGAGCCGTTTGGACCTAGGTCTATCCGAAACGGCCAACAACCAAAACTCATAGCTATAAGCCACGACTTATGAGTTATTTTGGTGAAAAAATGTAGTTTGGGCCCTCAAAATCAACCTTCATAGTTTTTTAAGAAGATATGGGCCAACTGGACTTGGAATACGTGAAACGGTATGAGAGCGATAAAACCGACGAAACACCGTAGGGCTAGGTTGGAGCAGCTTGGACCTAGTTCGATGCGAAATGGGCCAACGACAAAAGCTCATCGCTCTAAGCCGTGACTTACGAGTTATTTTGGTGAAAAAAGGTAGTTTGGGCTCTCAAAATCGGCCTTCATAGTTTGTCAAGAAGATACGGCTAACCGGAGTTGGAATACGTAAAACGATATGAGTGTGATAAACACCGATGAAAAACTGTAAGGCTAGGTTCGAGTCGTTTGGACCTAGTTCTACCGAAAACGGCCAACGACCAAAACTCATAGCTATAAGCCATGACTTATGAGTTATTTTGGTGAAAAAACGTAGTTTGGGCTCTCAAAATCCGCCTTCATAGTTTGTCGAGAAGATACGGACTAACTAGAGTTGGAATACGTGAAACGGTATGAGTGTGATAAAAACCGATGGAAAACTCGTTAGGCTAGGTTTGAGCCGTTTGGACCTATGTCTATCCGAAACGGCCAACAACCAAAACTCATAGCTATAAGCCACGACTTATGAGTTATTTTGGTGAAAAACTATAGTTTGGGCCCTCAAAATCAGCCTTCATAGTTTTTTGAGAAGATATGGGCCAACCGGACTTGGAATACGTGAAACGATATGAGAGCGATAAAAACCGACGAAACACCGTAGGGCTAGGTCGGAGCAGCTTGGACCTAGTTCGATGCGAAACGGGCCAACGACAAAAGTTCATCGCTCTAAGCCGTGACTTACGAGTTATTTTGGTGAAAAAAGGTAGTTTGGGCTCTCAAAATCAGCCTTCATAGTTTGTGAAGAAGATCCGGATAACTCGGAGTTGGAATACGTAAAACGATACGAGTGTGATAAAAACCGATGAAAAACCGTAAGGCTAGGTTTGAGCTGTTTGGACCTAGTTCTACCGAAAACGAGCCAACGACCAATACTCATACCTATAAGCCATGACTTATGAGTTATTTTGGTGAAAAAACGTAGTTTGGTCTCTCAAAATCTGCCTTCATAGTTTGTCAAGAAGATACGAGCCAACTAGAGTTGGAATACGTAAAACGGTATGAGTGTGATAAAAATCGATGGAAAACTCGTTAGGCTAGGTTTGAGCCGTTTGGACCTATGTCTATCCGAAACGGGCCAACAACCAAAACTCATAGTTATAAGCCACGACTTATGAGTTATTTTGGTGAAAAAATGTAGTTTGGGCCCTCAAAATCAGCCTTCATAGTTTTTTAAGAAGATATGGGCCAACTGGACTTGAAATACGTGAAACGGTATAAGAGCGATAAAAACCGACGAAACACCGTAGGGCTAGGTTGGAGCAGCTTGGACCTAGTTCGATGCGAAACGGGCCAACGATAAAAGTTCATCGCTCTAAGCCGTGACTTAGGAGTTATTTTGGTGAAAAAACGTAGTTTGGTCTCTCAAAATCCGCCTTCATAGTTTGTCAAGAAGATACGGCCAACTAGAGTTCGAATACGTGAAACGGTATGAGTTTGATAAAACCGATGGAAGAATTGTCGGCTAGGTTTGAGTTGTTTGGACCTAGGTCTATCCGAAACGGCCAACAACCAAAACTCATAGCTATAAGCCGCGACTTATGAGTTATTTTGGTGAAAAACTACAGCTTGGGCCCTAAAAATCAGCCTTCATAGTTTTTTGAGAAGATATGGGCCAACCGGACTTGGAATACGTGAAACGATATGAGAGCGATAAAAACCGACGAAACCCGTAGGGCTACGTTGGAGCAGCTTGGACCAGCTCGATGCGAAACGGGCCAACGATAAAAGCTCATCGCTCTAAGCCTTGACTTACTAGTTATTTTGGTGAAAAAAGGTTGTTTGTGTTCTCAAAATCAGCCTTCATAGTTTGTCAAGAAGATACGGATAACCGGAGTTGGAATACGTAAAACGATATGAGTGTGATAAAAACCGATGAAAAACCGTAAGGCTAGGTTAGAGCAGCTTGGACCTAGTTCTACCGAAACGGGCCAACGACCAAAACTCATAGCTATAAGCCATGACTTATGAGTTATTTTGGTGAAACAAACGTAGTTTGGGCTCTCAAAATTGACCTTCATAGTTTGTCGGAAGATACAGAGCCAACTAGAGTTGGAATACGTGAAACGGTATGAGTGTGATAAAAACCGATGGAAAACCGTCATGCTAGGTTTGAGCCGTTTGGACCTATGTTTATCCGAAACGGGCCAACAACCAAAACTCATAGCTATAAGCCATGACTTATGAGTTATTTTAGTGAAAAAATGTAGTTCGGGCTCTCAAAATCAGCCTTCATAGTTTTTTAAGAAGATATGGGCCAACCGGACTTGGAATACGTAAAACGGTATGAGAGCGATAAAACCGACGAAACACCGTAGGGCTAGGTCGGAGCAAGCTTGGACCTAGTTCGATGCGAAATGGGCCAACGACAAAAGCTCATCGCTCTAAGCCGTGACTTACGAGTTATTTTGGTGAAAAAAGGTAGTTTGGGCTCTCAAAATCGGCCTTCATATTTTGTCGAAGATACGGCTAACCGGAGTTGGAATACGTAAAACGATACGAGTGTGATAAAAACCGATGGAAAACCGTAAGGCTAGGTTTGAGCCGTTTGCACCTAGTTTTACCGAAAACGGCCAACGACCAAAACTCATAACTATAAGCCATGACTTATGAGTTATTTTGGTGAAAAAACGTAGTTTGGGCTCTCAAAATCTTCCTTCATAGTTTGTCAAGAAGATACGGCCAACTAGAGTTGGAATACGTGAAACGGTATGAGTGTGATAAAAACCGATGGAAAACCGTCAGCTAGGTTTGAGCCGTTTGGACCTAGGTTTATCCGAAACGGGCCAACAACCAAAACTCATAGCTATAAGCCACGACCGATGAGTTATTTTGGTGAAAAAATGTTGTTTGGGCCCTCAAAACCAGCCTTCATAGTTTTTTAAGAAGATATGGGCAACCGGACTTGGAATACGTGAAACGGTATGAGAGCGATAAAAACCGACGAAACACCGTAGGGCTAGGTTGGAGCAAGCTTGGACCTAGTTCGATGCGAAATGGGCCAACGACAAAAGCTCATCGCTCTAAGCCGTGACTTACGAGTTATTTTGGTGAAAAAAGGTAGTTTGGGCTCTCAAAATCAGCCTTCATAGTTTTTCAAGAAGATACGGCTAACCGGAGTTGGAATACGTAAAACGATACGAGTGTGATAAACACCGATGAAAAACCGTAAGGCTAGGTTTGAGCCGTTTGGACCTGAGTTCTACCGAAAACGGCGAACGACCAAAACTCATAGCTATAAGCCATGACTTATGAGTTATTTTGGTGAAAAAACGTAGTTCGGGCTCTCAAAATCCGCCTTCATAGTTTGTCGTGAAGATACGGACTAACTAGAGTTGGAATACGTGAAACGGTATGAGTGTGATAAAAACCGATGGAAAACCGTCAGGCTAGGTTTGAGCCGTTTGGACCTATGTCTATCCGAAACGGGCCAACAACCAAAACTCATAGTTATAAGCCACGACTTATGAGTTATTTTGGTGAAAAAATGTAGTTTCGGGCCCTCAAAATCAGCCTTCATAGTTTTTTAAGAAGATATGGGCCAACCGGACTTGAAATACGTGAAACGGTATGAGAGCGATAAAAACCGACGAAACACCGTAGGGCTAGGTTGGAGCAAGCTTGGACCTAGTTCGATGCGAAACGGGCCAACGACAAAAGTTCATCGCTCTAAGCCGTGACTTACGAGTTATTTTGGTGAAAAAAGGTAGTTTGGGCTCTCAAAATCGCCTTCATAGTTTGTCAAGAAGATCCGGATAACCGGAGTCGGAATACGTAAAACGATACGAGTGTGATAAAAACCGATGAAAAACCGTAAGGCTAGGTTTGAGCCGTTTGGACCTAGTTCTACCGAAAACGGCCAACGACCAATACTCATACCTATAAGCCATGACTTATGAGTTATTTTGGTGAAAAAACGTAGTTTGGTCTCTCAAAATCCGCCTTCATAGTTTGTCAAGAAGATACGAGCCAACTAGAGTTGGAATACGTGAAACGGTATGAGTGTGATAAAAACCGATGGAAAACTCGTTAGGCTAGGTTTGAGCCGTTTGGACCTATGTCTATCCGAAACGGGCCAACAACCAAAACTCATAGTTATAAGCCACGACTTATGAGTTATTTTGGTGAAAAAATGTAGTTTGGGCCCTCAAAATCAGCCTTCATAGTTTCTTAAGAAGATATGGGCCAACCGGACTTGAAATACGTGAAACTGGTATAAGAGCGATAAAAACCGACGAAACACCGTAGGCTAGGTCGGAGCAGCTGGACCTAGTTCGATGCGAAACGGGCCAACGATAAAAGTTCATCGCTCTAAGCCGTGACTTACGAGTTATTTTGGTGAAAAAACGTAGTTTGGTCTCTCAAAATCCGCCTTCATAGTTTGTCGAGAAGATACGGCCAACTAGAGTTCGAATACGTGAAACGGTATGAGTTTGATAAAAACCGATGGAAGAATTGTCGGCTAGGTTTGAGTTGTTTGGACCTAGGTCTATCCGAAACGGCCAACAACCAAAACTCATAGCTATAAGCCGCGACTTATGAGTTATTTTGGTGAAAAACTACAGCTTGGGCCCTAAAATCAGCCTTCATAGTTTTTTGAGAAGATATGGGCCAACCGGACTTGGAATACGTGAAACGATATGAGAGCGATAAAACCGACGAAACCCGTAGGCTACGTTGGAGCAAGCTTGGACCTGCTCGATGCGAAACGGCCAACGATAAAAGCTCATCGCTCTAAGCCTTGACTTACTAGTTATTTTGGTGAAAAAGGTTGTTTGTGTTCTCAAAATCAGCCTTCATAGTTTGTCAAGAAGATACGGATAACCGGAGTTGGAATACGTAAAACGATATGAGTGTGATAAAAACCGATGAAAAACCGTAAGGCTAGGTTAGAGCAGCTTGACCTAGTTCTACCGAAACGGGCCAACGACCAAAACTCATAGCTATAAGCCATGACTTATGAGTTATTTTGGTGAAACAAACGTAGTTCGGGCTCTCAAAATCGACCTTCATAGTTTGTCGAGAAGATACGAGCCAACTAGAGTTGGAATACGTGAAACGGTATGAGTGTGATAAAAACCGATGGAAAAACCGTCAGTGCTAGGTTTGAGCCGTTTGGACCTATGTTTATCCGAAACGGGCCAACAACCAAAACTCATAGCTATAAGCCATGACTTATGAGTTATTTTGGTGAAAAAATGTAGTTTGGGCTCTCAAAATCAGCCTTCATAGTTTTTTAAGAAGATATGGGCCAACTGGACTTGGAATACGTGAAACGGTATGAGAGCGATAAAAACCGACGAAACACTCGTAGGCTAGGTCGGAGCAAGCTTGGACCTAGTTCGATGCGAAATGGGCCAACGACAAAAGCTCATCGCTCTAAGCCGTGACTTACGAGTTATTTTGGTGAAAAAAGGTAGTTTGGGCTCTCAAAATCGCCTTCATATTTTGTCAAGAAGATACGGCTAACCGGAGTTGGAATACGTAAAACGATACGAGTGTGATAAAAACCGATGAAAAACCGTAAGGCTAGGTTTGAGCCGTTTGGACCTAGTTCTACCGAAAACGGCCAACGACCAAAACTCATAACTATAAGCCATGACTTATGAGTTATTTTGGTGAAAAAACGTAGTTTGGGCTCTCAAAATCTTCCTTCATAGTTTGTCAAGAAGATACGAGCCAACTAGAGTTGGAATACGTGAAACGGTATGAGTGTGATAAAAACCGATGGAAAACCGTCAGCTAGGTTTCGAGCCGTTTGGACCTAGGTCTATCCGAAACGGGCCAACAACCAAAACTCATAGCTATAAGCCACGACTTATGAGTTATTTTGGTGAAAAAATATAGTTTCGAGCCCTCAAAATCAGCCTTCATAGTTTTTTAAGAAGATATGGGCCAACTGGACTTGGAATACGTGAAACGGAATGAGAGCGATAAAAACCGACGAAACACCGTCAGGCTAGGTCGGAGCAAGCTTGACCTAGTTCGATGCGAAATGGGCCAACGACAAAAGCTCATCGCTCTAAGCCGTGACTTACGAGTTATTTTGGTGAAAAAAGGTAGTTTGGGCTCTCAAAATCGCCTTCATAGTTTGTCACGAAGATACGGCTAACCGGAGTTGGAATACGTGAAACGATACGAGTGTGATAAAACCGATGAAAAACCGTAAGGCTAGGTTTGAGCCGTTTGGACCTAGTTCTACCGAAAACGGCCAACGACCAAAACTCATAGCTATAAGCCATGACTTATGAGTTATTTTGGTGAAAAAACGTAGTTCGGGCTCTCAAAATCTTCCTTCATAGTTTGTCGAGAAGATACGGCCAACTAGAGTTGGAATACGTGAAACGGTATGAGTGTGATAAAAACCGATGGAAAACTGTCAGCTAGGTTTGAGCTGTTTGGACCTAGGTTTATCCGAAACGGCCAACAACCAAAACTCATAGCTATAAGCCACGACTGATGAGTTATTTTGGTGAAAAAATGTAGTTTGGGCCCTCAAAACCAGCTCTTCATAGTTTTTTAAGAAGATATGGGCCAACCGGACTTGGAATACGTGAAACGGTATGAGAGCGATAAAACCGACGAAACACCGTAGGGCTAGGTTGGAGCAAGCTTGACCTAGTTCGATGCGAAATGGGCCAACGACAAAAGCTCATCGCTCTAAGCCGTGACTTACGAGTTATTTTGGTGAAAAAAGGTAGTTTGGGCTCTCAAAATCAGCCTTCATAGTTTGTCAAGAAGATACGGCTAACCGGAGTTGGAATACGTAAAACGATACGAGTGTGATAAACACCGATGAAAAACTGTAAGGCTAGGTTTGAGTCGTTTGGACCTAGTTCTACCGAAAACGGCGAACGACCAAAACTCATAGCTATAAGCCATGACTTATGAGTTATTTTGGTGAAAAAACGTAGTTTGGGCTCTCAAAATCGCCTTCATAGTTTGTCGTGAAGATACGGACTAACTAGAGTTGGAATACGTGAAACTGTATGAGTGTGATAAAAACTCGATGGAAAACTCGTTAGGCTAGGTTTGAGCCGTTTGGACCTATGTCTATCCGAAACGGGCCAACAACCAAAACTCATAGTTATAAGCCACGACTTATGAGTTATTTTGGTGAAAAACTGTAGTTTGGGCCCTCAAAATCAGCCTTCATAGTTTTTTGAGAAGATATGGGCCAACCGGACTTGGAATACGTGAAACGGTATGAGAGCGATAAAAACCGACGAAACACCGTAGGGCTAGGTTGGAGCAAGCTTGGACCTAGTTCGATGCGAAACGGGCCAACGACAAAAGTTCATCGCTCTAAGCCGTGACTTACGAGTTATTTTGGTGAAAAAAGGTAGTTTGGGCTCTCAAAATCAGCCTTCATAGTTTGTGAAGAAGATCCGGATAACCGGAGTTGGAATACGTAAAACGATACGAGTGTGATAAAAACCGATGAAAAACCGTAAGGCTAGGTTTGAGCTGTTTGGACCTAGTTCTACCGAAAACGGGCCAACGACCAATACTCATACCTATAAGCCATGACTTATGAGTTATTTTGGTGAAAAAACGTAGTTTGGTCTCTCAAAATCCGCCTTCATAGTTTGTCAAGAAGATACGAGCCAACTAGAGTTGGAATACGTAAAACGGTATGAGTGTGATAAAAATCGATGGAAAACTCGTTAGGCTAGGTTTGAGCCGTTTGGACCTATGTCTATCCGAAACGGGCCAACAACCAAAACTCATAGTTATAAGCCACGACTTATGAGTTATTTTGGTGAAAAAATGTAGTTTGGGCCCTCAAAATCAGCCTTCATAGTTTTTTAGAAGATATGGGCCAACTGGACTTGAAATACGTGAAACGGTATAAGAGCGATAAAAACCGACGAAACACCGTAGGCTAGGTTGGAGCAGCTTGGACCTAGTTCGATGCGAAACGGGCCAACGATAAAAGTTCATCGCTCTAAGCCGTGACTTAGGAGTTATTTTGGTGAAAAAACGTAGTTTGGTCTCTCAAAATCGCCTTCATAGTTTGTCAAGAAGATACGGCCAACTAGAGTTCGAATACGTGAAACGGTATGAGTTTGATAAAAACCGATGGAAGAATTGTCGGCTAGGTTTGAGTTGTTTGGACCTAGGTCTATCCGAAACGGCCAACAACCAAAACTCATAGCTATAAGCCGCGACTTATGAGTTATTTTGGTGAAAAACTACAGCTTGGGCCCTAAAAATCAGCCTTCATAGTTTTTTGAGAAGATATGGGCCAACCGGACTTGGAATACGTGAAACGATATGAGAGCGATAAAACCGACGAAACCCGTAGGCTACGTTGGAGCAGCTTGGACCAGCTCGATGCGAAACGGCCAACGATAAAAGCTCATCGCTCTAAGCCTTGACTTACTAGTTATTTTGGTGAAAAAAGGTTGTTTGTGTTCTCAAAATCAGCCTTCATAGTTTGTCAAGAAGATACGGATAACCGGAGTTGGAATACGTAAAACGATATGAGTGTGATAAAAACCGATGAAAAACCGTAAGGCTAGGTTAGAGCAAGCTTGGACCTAGTTCTACCGAAACGGGCCAACGACCAAAACTCATAGCTATAAGCCATGACTTATGAGTTATTTTGGTGAAACAAACGTAGTTCGGGCTCTCAAAATTGACCTTCATAGTTTGTCGTGAAGATACGAGCCAACTAGAGTTGGAATACGTGAAACGGTATGAGTGTGATAAAAACCGATGGAAAACTCGTCATGCTAGGTTTGAGCCGTTTGGACCTATGTTTATCCGAAACGGGCCAACAACCAAAACTCATAGCTATAAGCCATGACTTATGAGTTATTTTAGTGAAAAAATGTAGTTTGGGCTCTCAAAATCAGCCTTCATAGTTTTTTAAGAAGATATGGGCCAACCGGACTTGGAATACGTAAAACGGTATGAGAGCGATAAAACCGACGAAACACCGTAGGGCTAGGTTGGAGCAAGCTGGACCTGGTTCGATGCGAAATGGGCCAACGACAAAAGCTCATCGCTCTAAGCCGTGACTTACGAGTTATTTTGGTGAAAAAAGGTAGTTTGGGCTCTCAAAATCAGCCTTCATATTTTGTCGAAGATACGGCTAACCGGAGTTGGAATACGTAAAACGATACGAGTGTGATAAAAACCGATGAAAAACCGTAAGGCTAGGTTTGAGCCGTTTGCACCTAGTTTTACCGAAAACGGCCAACGACCAAAACTCATAACTATAAGCCATGACTTATGAGTTATTTTGGTGAAAAAACGTAGTTTGGGCTCTCAAAATCTTCCTTCATAGTTTGTCAAGAAGATACGGCCAACTAGAGTTGGAATACGTGAAACGGTATGAGTGTGATAAAACCGATGGAAAACCGTCAGCTAGGTTTGAGCCGTTTGGACCTAGGTTTATCCGAAACGGGCCAACAACCAAAACTCATAGCTATAAGCCACGACTTGATGAGTTATTTTGGTGAAAAAATGTTGTTTGGGCCCTCAAAACCAACCTTCATAGTTTTTTAAGAAGATATGGGCCAACCGGACTTGGAATACGTGAAACGGTATGAGAGCGATAAAACCGACGAAACACCGTAGGGCTAGGTTGGAGCAAGCTTGGACCTAGTTCGATGCGAAATGGGCCAACGACAAAAGCTCATCGCTCTAAGCCGTGACTTACGAGTTATTTTGGTGAAAAAAGGTAGTTTGGGCTCTCAAAATCAGCCTTCATAGTTTTTCAAGAAGATACGGCTAACTGGAGTTGGAATACGTAAAACGATACGAGTGTGATAAACACCGATGAAAAACCGTAAGGCTAGGTTTGAGTCGTTTGGACCTAGTTCTACCGAAAACGGCGAACGACCAAAACTCATAGCTATAAGCCATGACTTATGAGTTATTTTGGTGAAAAAACGTAGTTTG
Source organism: Dovyalis caffra (assembly GCA_963924115.1). Taxonomy (NCBI): domain Eukaryota; kingdom Viridiplantae; phylum Streptophyta; class Magnoliopsida; order Malpighiales; family Salicaceae; genus Dovyalis; species Dovyalis caffra. The sequence goes on from CAWUPB010000393.1 coordinate 52,954, forward strand.
GGCTCTCAAAATCCGCCTTCATAGTTTGTCGTGAAGATACGGACTAACTAGAGTTGGAATACGTGAAACGGTATGAGTGTGATAAAAACCGATGGAAAACCGTTAGGCTAGGTTCGAGCTGTTTGGACCTATGTCTATCCGAAACGGGCCAACAACCAAAACTCATAGCTATAAGCCACGACTTATGAGTTATTTTGGTGAAAAAATGTAGTTCGGGCCCTCAAAATCAGCCTTCATAGTTTTTTAAGAAGATATGGGCCAACCGGACTTGAAATACGTGAAACGGTATGAGAGCGATAAAAACCGACGAAACACCGTAGGCTAGGTCGGAGCAGCTTGGACCTAGTTCGATGCGAAACGGGCCAACGACAAAAGTTCATCGCTCTAAGCCGTGACTTACGAGTTATTTTGGTGAAAAAAGGTAGTTTGGGCTCTCAAAATCGCCTTCATAGTTTGTCAAGAAGATCCGGATAACCGGAGTTGGAATACGTAAAACGATACGAGTGTGATAAAAACCGATGAAAAACTCGTAAGGCTAGGTTTGAGTCGTTTGGACCTAGTTCTACCGAAAACGGCCAACGACCAAAACTCATACCTATAAGCCATGACTTATGAGTTATTTTGGTGAAAAAACGTAGTTTGGTCTCTCAAAATCGCCTTCATAGTTTGTCAAGAAGATACGAGCCAACTAGAGTTGGAATACGTGAAACGGTATGAGTGTGATAAAACCGATGGAAAACTCGTTAGGCTAGGTTTGAGCCGTTTGGACCTATGTCTATCCGAAACGGGCCAACAACCAAAACTCATAGTTATAAGCCACGACTTATGAGTTATTTTGGTGAAAAAATGTAGTTTGGGCCCTCAAAATCAGCCTTCATAGTTTTTTAAGAAGATATGGGCCAACCGGACTTGAAATACGTGAAACGGTATAAGAGCGATAAAACCGACGAAACACCGTAGGCTAGGTTGGAGCAGCTTGGACCTAGTTCGATGCGAAACGGGCCAACGATAAAAGTTCATCGCTCTAAGCCGTGACTTAGGAGTTATTTTGGTGAAAAAACGTAGTTTGGTCTCTCAAAATCCGCCTTCATAGTTTGTCAAGAAGATACGGCCAACTAGAGTTCGAATACGTGAAACGGTATGAGTTTGATAAAAACCGATGGAAGAATTGTCGAGCTAGGTTTGAGTTGTTTGGACCTAGGTCTATCCGAAACGGCCAACAACCAAAACTCATAGCTATAAGCCGCGACTTATGAGTTATTTTGGTGAAAAACTACAGTTTGGGCCCTCAAAATCAGCCTTCATAGTTTTTTGAGAAGATATGGGCCAACCGGACTTGGAATACGTGAAACGATATGAGAGCGATAAAACCGACGAAACCCGTAGGGCTACGTTGGAGCAGCTGGACCTGGCTCGATGCGAAACGGGCCAACGATAAAAGCTCATCGCTCTAAGCCTTGACTTACTAGTTATTTTGGTGAAAAAAGGTTGTTTGTGTTCTCAAAATCAGCCTTCATAGTTTGTCAAGAAGATACGGATAACCGGAGTTGGAATACGTAAAACGATATGAGTGTGATAAAACCGATGAAAAACCGTAAGGCTAGGTTAGAGCAGCTTGGACCTAGTTCTACCGAAACGGGCCAACGACCAAAACTCATAGCTATAAGCCATGACTTATGAGTTATTTTGGTGAAACAAACGTAGTTTGGGCTCTCAAAATCGACCTTCATAGTTTGTCGTGAAGATACGAGCCAACTAGAGTTGGAATACGTGAAACGGTATGAGTGTGATAAAAACCGATGGAAAACTCGTCAAGCTAGGTTTGAGCCGTTTGGACCTATGTTTATCCGAAACGGGCCAACAACCAAAACTCATAGCTATAAGCCACGACTTATGAGTTATTTTGGTGAAAAACTGTAGTTCGGGCCCTCAAAATCAGCCTTCATAGTTTTTTGAGAAGATATGGGCCAACCGGACTTGGAATACGTGAAACGATATGAGAGCGATAAAACCGACGAAACACCGTAGGGCTAGGTTGGAGCAGCTTGGACCTAGTTCGATGCGAAACGGGCCAACGACAAAAGTTCATCGCTCTAAGCCGTGACTTACGAGTTATTTTGGTGAAAAAAGGTAGTTTGGGCTCTCAAAATCGCCTTCATAGTTTGTGAAGAAGATCCGGATAACCGGAGTTGGAATACGTAAAACGATACGAGTGTGATAAAAACCGATGAAAAACCGTAAGGCTAGGTTTGAGTCGTTCGGACCTAGTTCTACCGAAAACGAGCCAACGACCAATACTCATACCTATAAGCCATGACTTATGAGTTATTTTGGTGAAAAAACGTAGTTTGGTCTCTCAAAATCCGCCTTCATAGTTTGTCAAGAAGATACGAGCCAACTAGAGTTGGAATACGTAAAACGGTATGAGTGTGATAAAAATCGATGGAAAACTCGTTAGGCTAGGTTTGAGCCGTTTGGACCTATGTCTATCCGAAACGGCCAACAACCAAAACTCATAGTTATAAGCCACGACTTATGAGTTATTTTGGTGAAAAAATGTAGTTTGGGCCCTCAAAACCAGCCTTCATAGTTTTTTAAGAAGATATGGGCCAACTGGACTTGAAATACGTGAAACGGTATAAGAGCGATAAAAACCGACGAAACACCGTAGGCTAGGTTGGAGCAAGCTTGGACCTAGTTCGATGCGAAACGGGCCAACGATAAAAGTTCATCGCTCTAAGCCGTGACTTAGGAGTTATTTTGGTGAAAAAACGTAGTTTGGTCTCTCAAAATCCGCCTTCATAGTTTGTCAAGAAGATACGGCCAACTAGAGTTCGAATACGTGAAACGGTATGAGTTTGATAAAAACCGATGGAAGAATTGTCGTGCTAGGTTTGAGTTGTTTGGACCTAGGTCTATCCGAAACGGGCCAACAACCAAAACTCATAGCTATAAGCCGCGACTTATGAGTTATTTTGGTGAAAAACTACAGCTTGGGCCCTAAAAATCAGCCTTCATAGTTTTTTGAGAAGATATGGGCCAACCGGACTTGGAATACGTGAAACGATATGAGAGCGATAAAAACCGACGAAACCCGTAGGCTACGTTGGAGCAGCTTGGACCAGCTCGATGCGAAACGGCCAACGATAAAAGCTCATCGCTCTAAGCCTTGACTTACTAGTTATTTTGGTGAAAAAAGGTTGTTTGTGTTCTCAAAATCAGCCTTCATAGTTTGTCAAGAAGATACGGATAACCGGAGTTGGAATACGTAAAACGATATGAGTGTGATAAAAACCGATGAAAAACCGTAAGGCTAGGTTAGAGCAGCTTGGACCTAGTTCTACCGAAACGGGCCAACGACCAAAACTCATAGCTATAAGCCATGACTTATGAGTTATTTTGGTGAAACAAACGTAGTTCGGGCTCTCAAAATCGACCTTCATAGTTTGTCGTGAAGATACGAGCCAACTAGAGTTGGAATACGTGAAACGGTATGAGTGTGATAAAAACCGATGGAAAACCGTCAGGCTAGGTTTGAGCCGTTTGGACCTATGTTTATCCGAAACGGGCCAACAACCAAAACTCATAGCTATAAGCCATGACTTATGAGTTATTTTAGTGAAAAAATGTAGTTTGGGCTCTCAAAATCAGCCTTCATAGTTTTTTAAGAAGATATGGGCCAACCGGACTTGGAATACGTAAAACGGTATGAGAGCGATAAAAACCGACGAAACACTCGTAGGGCTAGGTCGGAGCAAGCTTGGACCTAGTTCGATGCGAAATGGGCCAACGACAAAAGCTCATCGCTCTAAGCCGTGACTTACGAGTTATTTTGGTGAAAAAAGGTAGTTTGGGCTCTCAAAATCAGCCTTCATATTTTGTCGAAGATACGGCTAACCGGAGTCGGAATACGTAAAACGATATGAGTGTGATAAAAACCGATGAAAAACCGTAAGGCTAGGTTTGAGCCGTTTGCACCTAGTTTTACCGAAAACGGCCAACGACCAAAACTCATAACTATAAGCCATGACTTATGAGTTATTTTGGTGAAAAAACGTAGTTTGGGCTCTCAAAATCTTCCTTCATAGTTTGTCAAGAAGATACGGGCCAACTAGAGTTGGAATACGTGAAACGGTATGAGTGTGATAAAAACCGATGGAAAACCGTCGAGCTAGGTTTGAGCCGTTTGGACCTAGGTTTATCCGAAACGGGCCAACAACCAAAACTCATAGCTATAAGCCACGACTGATGAGTTATTTTGGTCAAAAAATGTTGTTTGGGCCCTCAAAACCAACCTTCATAGTTTTTTAAGAAGATATGGGCAAACCGGACTTGGAATACGTGAAACGGTATGAGAGCGATAAAAACCGACCAAACACCGTAGGGCTAGGTTGGAGCAAGCTTGGACCTAGTTCGATGCGAAATGGGCCAACGACAAAAGCTCATCGCTCTAAGCCGTGACTTACGAGTTATTTTGGTGAAAAAAGGTAGTTTGGGCTCTCAAAATCGGCTTCATAGTTTTTCAAGAAGATACGGCTAACCGGAGTTGGAATACGTAAAACGATATGAGTGTGATAAACACCGATGAAAAACTGTAAGGCTAGGTTTGAGTCGTTTGGACCTAGTTCTACCGAAAACGGCGAACGACCAAAACTCATAGCTATAAGCCATGACTTATGAGTTATTTTGGTGAAAAAACGTAGTTCGGGCTCTCAAAATCCGCCTTCATAGTTTGTCGTGAAGATACGGACTAACTAGAGTTGGAATACGTGAAACGGTATGAGTGTGATAAAAACCGATGGAAAACTCGTTAGGCTAGGTTCGAGCCGTTTGGACCTATGTCTATCCGAAACGGGCCAACAACCAAAACTCATAGTTATACGCCACGACTTATGAGTTATTTTGGTGAAAAAATGTAGTTCGGGCCCTCAAAATCAGCCTTCATAGTTTTTTAAGAAGATATGGGCCAACCGGACTTGAAATACGTGAAGCGGTATAAGAGCGATAAAAACCGACGAAACACCGTAGGGCTAGGTTGGAGCAAGCTGGACCTAGTTCGATGCGAAACGGGCCAACGACAAAAGTTCATCGCTCTAAGCCGTGACTTACGAGTTATTTTGGTGAAAAAAGGTAGTTTGGGCTCTCAAAATCGCCTTCATAGTTTGTGAAGAAGATCCGGATAACCGGAGTTGGAATACGTAAAACGATACGAGTGTGATAAAAACCGATGAAAAACCGTAAGGCTAGGTTTGAGCTGTTTGGACCTAGTTCTACCGAAAACGGGCCAACGACCAATACTCATACCTATAAGCCATGACTTATGAGTTATTTTGGTGAAAAAACGTAGTTTGGTCTCTCAAAATCGCCTTCATAGTTTGTCAAGAAGATACGAGCCAACTAGAGTTGGAATACGTAAAACGGTATGAGTGTGATAAAAACCGATGGAAAACTCGTTAGGCTAGGTTTGAGCCGTTTGGACCTATGTCTATCCGAAACGGCCAACAACCAAAACTCATAGTTATAAGCCACGACTTATGAGTTATTTTGGTGAAAAAATGTAGTTTCGGGCCCTCAAAATCAGCCTTCATAGTTTCTTAAGAAGATATGGGCCAACTGGACTTGAAATACGTGAAACGGTATAAGAGCGATAAAACCGACGAAACACCGTAGGGCTAGGTCGGAGCAGCTTGGACCTAGTTCGATGCGAAACGGGCCAACGATAAAAGTTCATCGCTCTAAGCCGTGACTTAGGAGTTATTTTGGTGAAAAAACGTAGTTTGGTCTCTCAAAATCCGCCTTCATAGTTTGTCAAGAAGATACGGCCAACTAGAGTTCGAATACGTGAAACGGTATGAGTTTGATAAAAACCGATGGAAGAATTGTCGGCTAGGTTTGAGTTGTTTGGACCTAGGTCTATCCGAAACGGCCAACAACCAAAACTCATAGCTATAAGCCGCGACTTATGAGTTATTTTGGTGAAAAACTACAGCTTGGGCCCTAAAAATCAGCCTTCATAGTTTTTTGAGAAGATATGGGCCAACCGGACTTGGAATACGTGAAACGATATGAGAGCGATAAAAACCGACGAAACCCGTAGGGCTACGTTGGAGCAGCTGGACCAGCTCGATGCGAAACGGGCCAACGATAAAAGCTCATCGCTCTAAGCCTTGACTTACTAGTTATTTTGGTGAAAAAAGGTTGTTTGTGTTCTCAAAATCAGCCTTCATAGTTTGTCGAGAAGATACGGATAACCGGAGTTGGAATACGTAAAACGATACGAGTGTGATAAAAACCGATGAAAAACCGTAAGGCTAGGTTAGAGCAGTCTGACCTAGTTCTACCGAAACGGCCAACGACCAAAACTCATAGCTATAAGCCATGACTTATGAGTTATTTTGGTGAAACAAACGTAGTTTGGGCTCTCAAAATTGACCTTCATAGTTTGTCGTGAAGATACAGAGCCAACTAGAGTTGGAATACGTGAAACGGTATGAGTGTGATAAAAACCGATGGAAAACCGTCAGTGCTAGGTTTGAGCCGTTTGGACCTATGTTTATCCGAAACGGCCAACAACCAAAACTCATAGCTATAAGCCATGACTTATGAGTTATTTTAGTGAAAAAATGTAGTTTGGGCTCTCAAAATCAGCCTTCATAGTTTTTTAAGAAGATATGGGCCAACCGGACTTGGAATACGTAAAACGGTATGAGAGCGATAAAACCGACGAAACACCGTAGGGCTAGGTCGGAGCAGCTTGGACCTAGTTCGATGCGAAATGGGCCAACGACAAAAGCTCATCGCTCTAAGCCGTGACTTACGAGTTATTTTGGTGAAAAAAGGTAGTTTGGGCTCTCAAAATCGGCCTTCATATTTTGTCGAAGATACGGCTAACCGGAGTTGGAATACGTAAAACGATACGAGTGTGATAAAAACCGATGGAAAACCGTAAGGCTAGGTTTGAGCCGTTTGCACCTAGTTTTACCGAAAACGGCCAACGACCAAAACTCATAACTATAAGCCATGACTTATGAGTTATTTTGGTGAAAAAACGTAGTTTGGGCTCTCAAAATCTTCCTTCATAGTTTGTCAAGAAGATACGGCCAACTAGAGTTGGAATACGTGAAACGGTATGAGTGTGATAAAAACCGATGGAAAACTGTCAGCTAGGTTTGAGCCGTTTGGACCTAGGTTTATCCGAAACGGCCAACAACCAAAACTCATAGCTATAAGCCACGACCGATGAGTTATTTTGGTGAAAAAATGTAGTTTCGGCCCTCAAAATCAGCCTTCATAGTTTTTTAAGAAGATATGGGCCAACTGGACTTGGAATACGTGAAACGGTATGAGAGCGATAAAAACCGACGAAACACCGTAGGGCTAGGTCGGAGCAAGCTTGGACCTAGTTCGATGCGAAATGGGCCAACGACAAAAGCTCATCGCTCTAAGCCGTGACTTACGAGTTATTTTGGTGAAAAAAGGTAGTTTGGGCTCTCAAAATCGCCTTCATAGTTTTTCAAGAAGATACGGCTAACCGGAGTTGGAATACGTAAAACGATACGAGTGTGATAAACACCGATGAAAAACCGTAAGGCTAGGTTTGAGTCGTTTGGACCTGGGTTCTACCGAAAACGGCGAACGACCAAAACTCATAGCTATAAGCCATGACTTATGAGTTATTTTGGTGAAAAAACGTAGTTCGGGCTCTCAAAATCCGCCTTCATAGTTTGTCGTGAAGATACGGACTAACTAGAGTTGGAATACGTGAAACGGTATGAGTGTGATAAAACCGATGGAAAACTCGTTAGGCTAGGTTTGAGATGTTTGGACCTATGTCTATCCGAAACGGGCCAACAACCAAAACTCATAGTTATAAGCCACGACTTATGAGTTATTTTGGTGAAAAAATGTAGTTTGGGCCCTCAAAATCACTTTCATAGTTTTTTAGAAGATATGGGCCAACTGGACTTGAAATACGTGAAACGGTATGAGAGCGATAAAACCGACGAAACACCGTAGGGCTAGGTTGAGCAAGCTTGGACCTAGTTTGATACGAAACGGGCCAACGACAAAAGTTCATCGCTCTAAGCCGTGACTTACGAGTTATTTTGGTGAAAAAAGGTAGTTTGGGCTCTCAAAATCAGCCTTCATAGTTTGTCAGAAGATCCGGATAACCGGAGTCGGAATACGTAAAACGATACGAGTGTGATAAAAACCGATGAAAAACCGTAAGGCTAGGTTTGAGCCGTTTGGACCTAGTTCTACCGAAAACGGCCAACGACCAATACTCATACCTATAAGCCATGACTTATGAGTTATTTTTGTGAAAAAACGTAGTTCGGGCTCTCAAAATCCGCCTTCATAGTTTGTCAAGAAGATACGGCCAACTAGAGTTGGAATACGTGAAACGGTATGAGTGTGATAAAAACCGATGGAAAAGCCGTAAGGCTAGGTTTGAGCCGTTTGGACCTCAGTCTATCCGAAACGGCTAACAACCAAAACTCATAGCTATCAGCCACGACTTATGAGTTATTTTGGTGAAAAAATATAGTTTCGGGCCCTAAAAATCCGCCTTCATAGTTTTTTGAGAAGATATGGGCCAACCGGACATGGAATACGTGAAATGGTATGAGAGCGATAAAAACCGACGAAACCCGTAGGCTACGTTGGAGCAAGCTTGGACCTAGTACGATGCGAAACGTGCCAACTTTTATCGCTCATCGCTCTAAGCCGTGACTTACGAGTTATTTTGGTGAAGAAAGGTAGTTTGGGCTCTCAAAATCAGCCTTCATAGTTTGTCAAGAAGATACGGTTAACCGGAGTTGGAATACGTAAAACGATACGAGTGTGATAAAACCGATGAAAAAACTATAAGGCTAGGTTTGAGCCGTTTGGACCTAGTTCTACGTAAAACAAGCCAATGACCAAAACTCATAGCTATAAGCCATGACTTATGAGTTATTTTGTTGAAAAAACATAGTTTGGGCTATCAAAATCTTCCTTCATAGTTTGTCAAGAAGATACGAGCCAACTAGAGTTGGAATAGGTGAAACGGTATGAGTGTGATAAAAACCGATAGAAAACCCGTCGTGCTAGGTTTCGAGCCGTTTGGACCCAGGTCTATCCGAAACGGGCCAACATCTAAAACGCATAGCTATAAGCCACGACTTATGAGTTATTTTGGTGAAAAAATATAGTTCGAGCCCTCAAAATCAGCCTTTATAGTTTTTTAAAAAGATATGGGCCAATTGGACTTAGAATACATGAAAAGGAATAAGAGCGATAAAAACCGACGAAACACCGTCAGGTTAGGTCGGAGCAGCTTGGACCTAGTTCGATGCGAAATGGGGAGAACGGCAAAAGCTCATCGCTATAAGCCGTGACTTACGAGTTATTTTGGTGAGAAAAAGTAGTTTGGGCTCTTAAAATCGGCTTTCATAGTTTGTCACGAAAATGCTAGCTAACCGGAGTTGGAATACGTGAAACGATACGAGTGTGATAAAAACCGATGAAAAACCGTAAGGCTAGGTTTGAGCCGTTTAGACCTGAGCTCTATCGAAACGGCCAATGACCAAAACTCATAGCTATAAGCCTTGACTTATGAGTTATTTTGGTGAAAAAACGTAGTTTGGGCTCTCAAAATCTTCCTTCATAGTTTGTCGTGAAGATACGGCCAACTAGAGTTGGAATACGTGAAACGGTATGAGTGTGATAAAACCGATGGAAAAACTTTCGAGCTAGGTTTGAGCTGTTTGGACCTAGGTTTATCCGAAACGGGCCAACAACCAAAACTCATAGCTATAAGCCATGACTCGATGAGTTATTTTGGTGAAAAAATGTAGTTTGGGCCCTCAAAACCAGCCTTCATAGTTTTTTAAGATATGGGCCAACCGGACTTGGAATACGTGAAACGGTATGAGAGCGATAAAACCGACGAAACACCGGTAGGCTAGGTTGGAGCAAGCTTGGACCTAGTTCGATGCGAAATGGGCTAACGACAAAAGCTCATCGCTCTAAGCCGTGACTTACGAGTTATTTTGGTGAAAAAAGGTAGTTTGGGCTCTCAAAATCGCCTTCATAGTTTTTCAAGAATATACGGCTAACCGGAGTTGGAATACGTAAAACGATACGAGTGTGATAAACACCGATGAAAAACTATAAGGCTAGGTTTGAGTCGCTTGGACCTAGTTCTACCGAAAACGGCGAACGACCAAAACTCATAGCTATAAGCCATGACTTATGAGTTATTTTGGTGAAAAAACGTAGTTCGGGCTCTCAAAATCCGCCTTCATAGTTTGTCGTGAAGATACGACTAACTAGAGTTGGAATACGTGAAACGGTATGAGTGTGATAAAAACCGATGGAAAACTCGTTAGGCTAGGTTCGAGCCGTTCTGGACCTATGTCTATCCGAAATGGGCCAACAACCAAAACTCATAGTTATAAGCCACGACTTATGAGTTATTTTGGTGAAAAACTGCAGCTTGGGCCCTAAAAATCAGCCTTCATAGTTTTTTGAGAAGATATGGGCCAACCGGACTTGGAATACGTGAAACGATATGAGAGCGATAAAAACCGACGAAACACCGTAGGCTACGTCGGAGCAAGCTTGGACCTAGCTCGATGCGAAACGGCCAACGATAAAAGCTCATCGCTCTAAGCCTTGACTTACTAGTTATTTTGGTGAAAAAAGGTTGTTTGTGTTCTCAAAATCAGCCTTCATAGTTTGTCAAGAAGATACGGATAACCGGAGTTGGAATACGTAAAACGATACGAGTGTGATAAAAACCGATGAAAAACCGTAAGGCTAGGTTAGAGCAGCTTGGACCTAGTTCTACCGAAAACGGCCAACGACCAAAACTCATAGCTATAAGCCATGACTTATGAGTTATTTTGGTGAAACAAACGTAGTTCGGGCTCTCAAAATCGACCTTCATAGTTTGTCGTGAAGATACGAGCCAACTAGAGTTGGAATACGTGAAACGGTATGAGTGTGATAAAAACCGATGGAAAACCGTCAGCTAGGTTCGAGCCGTTTGGACCTATGTTTATCCGAAACGGGCCAACAACCAAAACTCATAGCTATAAGCCATGACTTATGAGTTATTTTAGTGAAAAAATGTAGTTTGGGCTCTCAAAATCAGCCTTCATAGTTTTTTAAGAAGATATGGGCCAACCGGACTTGGAATACGTAAAACGGTATGAGAGCGATAAAAACCGACGAAACACCGTAGGGCTAGGTTGGAGCAAGCTTGGACCTAGTTCGATGCGAAATGGGCCAACGACAAAAGCTCATCGCTCTAAGCCGTGACTTACGAGTTATTTTGGTGAAAAAAGGTAGTTTGGGCTCTCAAAATCGCCTTCATAGTTTGTCAAGAAGATACGGCTAACCGGAGTTGGAATACGTAAAACGATACGAGTGTGATAAAAACCGATGAAAAACCGTAAGGCTAGGTTCGAGCCGTTTGCACCTAGTTTTACCGAAAACGGCCAACGACCAAAACTCATAACTATAAGCCATGACTTATGAGTTATTTTGGTGAAAAAACGTAGTTTGGGCTCTCAAAATCTTCCTTCATAGTTTGTCAAGAAGATACGGCCAACTAGAGTTGGAATACGTGAAACGGTATGAGTGTGATAAAAACCGATGGAAAACCGTCATGCTAGGTTCGAGCCGTTTGGACCTAGGTTTATCCGAAACGGGCCAACAACCAAAACTCATAGCTATAAGCCACGACCGATGAGTTATTTTGGTGAAAAAATGTAGTTTGGGCCCTCAAAATCAGCCTTCATAGTTTTTTAAGATATGGGCCAACCGGACTTGAAATACGTGAAACGATATAAGAGCGATAAAAACCGACGAAACACCGTAGGGCTAGGTTGGAGCAGCTTGGACCTAGTTCGATGCGAAACGGGCCAACGATAAAAGTTCATCGCTCTAAGCCGTGACTTACGAGTTATTTTGGTGAAAAAACGTAGTTTGGTCTCTCAAAATCCGCCTTCATAGTTTGTCGTGAAGATACGGCCAACTAGAGTTCGAATACGTGAAACGGTATGAGTTTGATAAAAACCGATGGAAGAACTGTCAGGCTAGGTTTGAGTTGTTTGGACCTAGTCTATCCGAAACGGGCCAACAACCAAAACTCATAGTTATAAGCCACGACTTATGAGTTATTTTGGTGAAAAAATGTAGTTTGGGCCCTCAAAATCAGCCTTCATAGTTTTTTAAGAAGATATGGGCCAACCGGACTTGAAATACGTAAAACGGTATGAGAGCGATAAAACCGACGAAACACCGTAGGCTAGGTCGGAGCAGCTTGGACCTAGTTTGATACGAAACGGGCCAACGATAAAAGTTCATCGCTCTAAGCCGTGACTTACGAGTTATTTTGGTGAAAAAAGGTAGTTTGGGCTCTCAAAATCGCCTTCATAGTTTGTCATGAAGATCCGGATAACCGGAGTTGGAATACGTAAAACGATACGAGTGTGATAAAAACCGATGAAAAACCGTAAGGCTAGGTTCGAGCCGTTTGGACCTAGTTCTACCGAAAACGGCCAACGACCAATACTCATACCTATAAGCCATGACTTATGAGTTATTTTTGTGAAAAAACGTAGTTTGGGCTCTCAAAATCCGCCTTCATAGTTTGTCAAGAAGATACGGCCAACTAGAGTTGGAATACGTGAAACGGTATGAGTGTGATAAAAACCGATGGAAAAGCCGTAAGGCTAGGTTTGAGCCGTTTGGACCCAGTTCTATCCGAAACGGCTAACAACCAAAACTCATAGCTATCAGCCACGACTTATGAGTTATTTTGGTGAAAAAATATAGTTTGGGCCCTAAAAATCGCCTTCATAGTTTTTTGAGAAGATATGGGCCAACCGGACATGGAATACGTGAAATGGTATGAGAGCGATAAAAACCGACGAAACACCGTAGGCTACGTTGGAGCAGCTTGGACCTAGTACGATGCGAAACGTGCCAACTTTTATCGCTCATCGCTCTAAGCCGTGACTTACGAGTTATTTTGGTGAAGAAAGGTAGTTTGGGCTCTCAAAATCAGCCTTCATAGTTTGTCGATAAGATACGGTTAACCGGAGTTGGAATACGTAAAACGATACGAGTGTGATAAAAACCGATGAAAAACTATAAGGCTAGGTTTGAGCCGTTTGGACCTAGTTCTACCGTAAAACGTGCCAATGACCAAAACTCATAGCTATAAGCCATGACTTATGAGTTATTTTGTTGAAAAAACATAGTTCGGGCTATCAAAATCTTCCTTCATAGTTTGTCGTGAAGATACGAGCCAACTAGAGTTGGAATAGGTGAAACGGTATGAGTGTGATAAAAACCGATGGAAAACCCGTCAGCTAGGTTTGAGCCGTTTGGACCTCAGTCTATCCGAAACGGGCCAACATCTAAAACTCATAGCTATAAGCCACGACTTATGAGTTATTTTGGTGAAAAAATATAGTTCGAGCCCTCAAAATCAGCCTTTATAGTTTTTTAAAAAGATATGGGCCAATTGGACTTAGAATACATGAAAAGGAATAAGAGCGATAAAAACCGACGAAACACCGTCAGGTTAGGTCGGAGCAAGCTGGACCTAGTTCGATGCGAAATGGGGAGAACGACAAAAGCTCATCGCTATAAGCCGTGACTTACGAGTTATTTTGGTGAGAAAAAGTAGTTTGGGCTCTTAAAATCGGCTTTCATAGTTTGTCACGAAAATGCTAGCTAACCGGAGTTGGAATACGTGAAACGATATGAGTGTGATAAAAACCGATGAAAAACCGTAAGGCTAGGTTTGAGCCGTTTAGACCTAGTTCTACTCGAAACGGGCCAACGACCAAAACTCATAGCTATAAGCCTTGACTTATGAGTTATTTTGGTGAAAAAACGTAGTTCGGGCTCTCAAAATCTTCCTTCATAGTTTGTCGTGAAGATACGGCCAACTAGAGTTGGAATACGTGAAACGGTATGAGTGTGATAAAAACCGATGGAAAAACTTTCAGTGCTAGGTTTGAGCTGTTTGGACCTAGGTTTATCCGAAACGGGCCAACAACCAAAACTCATAGCTATAAGCCACGACTCGATGAGTTATTTTGGTGAAAAAATGTAGTTTGGGCCCTCAAAACCAGCCTTCATAGTTTTTTAAGAAGATATGGGCCAACTGGACTTGGAATACGTGAAACGGTATGAGAGCGATAAAACCGACGAAACACCGTAGGGCTAGGTCGGAGCAAGCTTGGACCTAGTTCGATGCGAAATGGGCCAACGACAAAAGCTCATCGCTCTAAGCCGTGACTTACGAGTTATTTTGGTGAAAAAAGGTAGTTTGGGCTCTCAAAATCAGCCTTCATAGTTTTTCAAGAAGATACGGCTAACCGGAGTTGGAATACGTAAAACGATACGAGTGTGATAAACACCGATGAAAAACTGTAAGGCTAGGTTTGAGCTGTTTGGACCTAGTTCTACCGAAAACGGCGAACGACCAAAACTCATAGCTATAAGCCATGACTTATGAGTTATTTTGGTGAAAAAACGTAGTTCGGGCTCTCAAAATCCGCCTTCATAGTTTGTCGTGAAGATACGGACTAACTAGAGTTGGAATACGTGAAACGGTATGAGTGTGATAAAAACTCGATGGAAAACTCGTTAGGCTAGGTTTGAGCCGTTTGGACCTATGTCTATCCGAAACGGGCCAACAACCAAAACTCATAGTTATAAGCCACGACTTATGAGTTATTTTGGTGAAAAACTGTAGTTCGGGCCCTCAAAATCAGCCTTCATAGTTTTTTGAGAAGATATGGGCCAACCGGACTTGGAATACGTGAAACGATATGAGAGCGATAAAACCGACGAAACACCGTAGGCTAGGTTGGAGCAAGCTGGACCTAGTTCGATGCGAAACGGGCCAACGATAAAAGCTCATCGCTCTAAGCCGTGACTTACGAGTTATTTTGGTGAAAAAAGGTAGTTTGGGCTCTCAAAATCAGCCTTCATAGTTTGTGAAGAAGATCCGGATAACCGGAGTTGGAATACGTAAAACGATACGAGTGTGATAAAAACCGATGAAAAACCGTAAGGCTAGGTTTGAGTCGTTTGGACCTAGTTCTACCGAAAACGGCCAACGACCAATACTCATACCTATAAGCCATGACTTATGAGTTATTTTGGTGAAAAAACGTAGTTTGGTCTCTCAAAATCCGCCTTCATAGTTTGTCAAGAAGATACGAGCCAACTAGAGTTGGAATACGTAAAACGGTATGAGTGTGATAAAAACCGATGGAAAACTCGTTAGGCTAGGTTCGAGCCGTTTGGACCTATGTCTATCCGAAACGGGCCAACAACCAAAACTCATAGTTATAAGCCACGACTTATGAGTTATTTTGGTGAAAAAATGTAGTTCGGGCCCTCAAAATCAGCCTTCATAGTTTCTTAAGAAGATATGGGCCAACCGGACTTGAAATACGTGAAACGGTATAAGAGCGATAAAACCGACGAAACACCGTAGGCTAGGTCTGGAGCAGCTTGGACCTAGTTCGATGCGAAACGGGCCAACGATAAAAGTTCATCGCTCTAAGCCGTGACTTAGGAGTTATTTTGGTGAAAAAACGTAGTTTGGTCTCTCAAAATCCGCCTTCATAGTTTGTCAAGAAGATACGGCCAACTAGAGTTCGAATACGTGAAACGGTATGAGTTTGATAAAAACCGATGGAAGAATTGTCAGCTAGGTTTGAGTTGTTTGGACCTAGGTCTATCCGAAACGGCCAACAACCAAAACTCATAGCTATAAGCCGCGACTTATGAGTTATTTTGGTGAAAAACTACAGCTTGGGCCCTAAAAATCAGCCTTCATAGTTTTTTGAGAAGATATGGGCCAACCGGACTTGGAATACGTGAAACGATATGAGAGCGATAAAAACCGACGAAACCCGTAGGGCTACGTTGGAGCAAGCTTGGACCAGCTCGATGCGAAACGGCCAACGATAAAAGCTCATCGCTCTAAGCCTTGACTTACTAGTTATTTTGGTGAAAAAAGGTTGTTTGTGTTCTCAAAATCGCCTTCATAGTTTGTCAAGAAGATACGGATAACCGGAGTTGGAATACGTAAAACGATATGAGTGTGATAAAAACCGATGAAAAACCGTAAGGCTAGGTTAGAGCAGCTTGGACCTAGTTCTACCGAAACGGCCAACGACCAAAACTCATAGCTATAAGCCATGACTTATGAGTTATTTTGGTGAAACAAACGTAGTTTGGGCTCTCAAAATTGACCTTCATAGTTTGTCGTGAAGATACGAGCCAACTAGAGTTGGAATACGTGAAACGGTATGAGTGTGATAAAAACCGATGGAAAACCGTCGTAGCTAGGTTTGAGCCGCTTGGACCTATGTTTATCCGAAACGGGCCAACAACCAAAACTCATAGCTATAAGCCATGACTTATGAGTTATTTTAGTGAAAAAATGTAGTTTGGGCTCTCAAAATCAGCCTTCATAGTTTTTTAAGAAGATATGGGCCAACCGGACTTGGAATACGTAAAACGGTATGAGAGCGATAAAAACCGACGAAACACCGTAGGGCTAGGTCGGAGCAGCTTGGACCTAGTTCGATGCGAAATGGGCCAACGACAAAAGCTCATCGCTCTAAGCCGTGACTTACGAGTTATTTTGGTGAAAAAAGGTAGTTTGGGCTCTCAAAATCGCCTTCATATTTTGTCGAAGATACGGCTAACCGGAGTTGGAATACGTAAAACGATACGAGTGTGATAAAAACCGATGAAAAACCGTAAGGCTAGGTTTGAGCCGTTTGCACCTAGTTTTACCGAAAACGGCCAACGACCAAAACTCATAACTATAAGCCATGACTTATGAGTTATTTTGGTGAAAAAACGTAGTTTGGGCTCTCAAAATCTTCCTTCATAGTTTGTCAAGAAGATACGGCCAACTAGAGTTGGAATACGTGAAACTGTATGAGTGTGATAAAAACCGATGGAAAACCGTCAGCTAGGTTTCGAGCCGTTTGGACCTAGGTTTATCCGAAACGGGCCAACAACCAAAACTCATAGCTATAAGCCACGACTGATGAGTTATTTTGGTGAAAAAATGTAGTTTCGGGCCCTCAAAATCAGCCTTCATAGTTTTTTAAGAAGATATGGGCCAACTGGACTTGGAATACGTGAAACGGTATGAGAGCGATAAAAACCGACGAAACACCGTAGGGCTAGGTCGGAGCAAGCTTGGACCTAGTTCGATGCGAAATGGGCCAACGACAAAAGCTCATCGCTCTAAGCCGTGACTTACGAGTTATTTTGGTGAAAAAAGGTAGTTTGGGCTCTCAAAATCAGCCTTCATAGTTTTTCAAGAAGATACGGCTAACCGGAGTTGGAATACGTAAAACGATACGAGTGTGATAAACACCGATGAAAAACCGTAAGGCTAGGTTTGAGCCGTTCGGACCTGGGCTTCTACCGAAAACGGCGAACGACCAAAACTCATAGCTATAAGCCATGACTTATGAGTTATTTTGGTGAAAAAACGTAGTTCGGGCTCTCAAAATCCGCCTTCATAGTTTGTCGTGAAGATACGGACTAACTAGAGTTGGAATACGTGAAACGGTATGAGTGTGATAAAAACCGATGGAAAACTCGTTAGGCTAGGTTTGAGATGTTTGGACCTATGTCTATCCGAAACGGGCCAACAACCAAAACTCATAGTTATAAGCCACGACTTATGAGTTATTTTGGTGAAAAAATGTAGTTTGGGCCCTCAAAATCAGCCTTCATAGTTTTTTAAGAAGATATGGGCCAACTGGACTTGAAATACGTGAAACGGTATGAGAGCGATAAAACCGACGAAACACCGTAGGCTAGGTTGGAGCAAGCTTTGACCTAGTTTGATACGAAACGGGCCAACGACAAAAGTTCATCGCTCTAAGCCGTGACTTACGAGTTATTTTGGTGAAAAAAGGTAGTTTGGGCTCTCAAAATCGCCTTCATAGTTTGTCAAGAAGATCCGGATAACCGGAGTTGGAATACGTAAAACGATATGAGTGTGATAAAAACCGATGAAAAACCGTAAGGCTAGGTTTGAGCCGTTTGGACCTAGTTCTACCGAAAACGGCCAACGACCAATACTCATACCTATAAGCCATGACTTATGAGTTATTTTTGTGAAAAAACGTAGTTTGGGCTCTCAAAATCCGCCTTCATAGTTTGTCAAGAAGATACGGCCAACTAGAGTTGGAATACGTGAAACGGTATGAGTGTGATAAAAACCGATGGAAAAGCCGTAAGGCTAGGTTTGAGCCGTTTGGACCTCAGTCTATCCGAAACGGCTAACAACCAAAACTCATAGCTATCAGCCCACGACTTATGAGTTATTTTGGTGAAAAAATATAGTTTGGGCCCTAAAAATCCGCCTTCATAGTTTTTCGAGAAGATATGGGCCAACCGGACATGGAATACGTGAAATGGTATGAGAGCGATAAAAACCGACGAAACCCGTAGGGCTACGTTGGAGCAGCTTGGACCTAGTACGATGCGAAACGTGCCAACTTTTATCGCTCATCGCTCTAAGCCGTGACTTACGAGTTATTTTGGTGAAGAAAGGTAGTTTGGGCTCTCAAAATCAGCCTTCATAGTTTGTCAAGAAGATACGGTTAACCGGAGTTGGAATACGTAAAACGATACGAGTGTGATAAAAACTCGATGAAAAAACTATAAGGCTAGGTTTGAGCCGTTTGGACCTAGTTCTACGTAAAACGAGCCAATGACCAAAACTCATAGCTATAAGCCATGACTTATGAGTTATTTTGTTGAAAAAACATAGTTTGGGCTATCAAAATCTTCCTTCATAGTTTGTCAAGAAGATACGAGCCAACTAGAGTTGGAATAGGTGAAACGGTATGAGTGTGATAAAACCGATGGAAAACCCGTCGAGCTAGGTTTGAGCCGTTTGGACTCTAGGTCTATCCGAAACGGCCAACATCTAAAACTCATAGCTATAAGCCACGACTTATGAGTTATTTTGGTGAAAAAATATAGTTTCGAGCCCTCAAAATCAGCCTTTATAGTTTTTTAAAAAGATATGGGCCAATTGGACTTAGAATACATGAAAAGGAATAAGAGCGATAAAAACCGACGAAACACCGTCAGGTTAGGTTGGAGCAGCTTGGACCTAGTTCGATGCGAAATGGGGAGAACGGCAAAAGCTCATCGCTATAAGCCGTGACTTACGAGTTATTTTGGTGAGAAAAAGTAGTTTGGGCTCTTAAAATCGGCTTTCATAGTTTGTCACGAAAATGCTAGCTAACCGGAGTCGGAATACGTGAAACGATATGAGTGTGATAAAAACCGATGAAAAAACTATAAGGCTAGGTTTGAGTCGTTTGGACCTAGTTCTACCGAAAACGGCGAACGACCAAAACTCATAGCTATAAGCCATGACTTATGAGTTATTTTGGTGAAAAAACGTAGTTCGGGATCTCAAAATCTGCCTTCATAGTTTGTCGTGAAGATACGGACTAACTAGAGTTGGAATACGTGAAACGGTATGAGTGTGATAAAAACCGATGGAAAACCGTTAGGCTAGGTTTGAGCCGTTTGGACCTATGTCTATCCGAAACGGGCCAACAACCAAAACTCATAGTTATAAGCCACGACTTATGAGTTATTTTGGTGAAAAACTACAGTCTGGGCCCTAAAAATCAGCCTTCATAGTTTTTTGAGAAGATATGGGCCAACTGGACTTGGAATACGTGAAACGATATGAGAGCGATAAAACCGACGAAACACCGTAGGGCTACGTTGGAGCGAGCTTGGACCTAGTTCGATGCGAAACGGGCCAACGATAAAAGCTCATCGCTCTAAGCCTTGACTTACTAGTTATTTTGGTGAAAAAAGGTTGTTTGTGTTCTCAAGATCGGCCTTCATAGTTTGTCAAGAAGATACGGATAACCGGAGTTGGAATACGTAAAACGATATGAGTGTGATAAAAACCGATGAAAAACCGTAAGGCTAGGTTAGAGCAGCTTGGACCTAGTTCTACCGAAACGGGCCAACGACCAAAACTCATAGCTATAAGCCATGACTTATGAGTTATTTTGGTGAAAAAACGTAGTTTGGGCTCTCAAAATCCGCCTTCATAGTTTGTCAAGAAGACACGGCCAACTAGAGTTGGAATACGTGAAACGGTATGAGTGTGATAAAAACCGATGGAAAAACTGTCACGCTAGGTTTGGGTCGTTTGGACCTAGTTATACCGAAAACGAGCGAACGACCAAAACTCATAGCTATAAGGCATGACTTATGAGTTATTTTGGTGAAAAAATGTAGTTTGGGCTCTCAAAATCTGCCTTCATAGTTTGTCGTGAAGACACGGACTAACTAGAGTTGGAATACGTGAAACGGTATGAGTGTGATAAAACCGATGGAAAACCGTTAGGCTAGGTTTGAGCCGTTTGGACCTATGTCTATCCGAAACGGGCCAACAACCAAAACTCATAGTTATACGCCACGACTTATGAGTTATTTTGGTGAAAAAATGTAGTTTGGGCCCTCAAAATCAGCCTTCATAGTTTTTTAAGAAGATATGGGCCAACTGGACTTGAAATACGTGAAACGGTATAAGAGCGATAAAACCGACGAAACACCTGTAGGCTAGGTCGGAGCAAGCTTGGACCTAGTTCGATGCGAAACGGGCCAACGACAAAAGTTCATCGCTCTAAGCCGTGACTTACGAGTTATTTTGGTGAAAAAAGGTAGTTTGGGCTCTCAAAATCGGCCTTCATAGTTTGTCAAGAAGATCCGGATAACTGGAGTTGGAATACGTAAAACGATACGAGTGTGATAAAAACCGATGAAAAACCGTAAGGCTAGGTTTGAGCCGTTTGGACCTAGTTCTACCGAAAACGGCCAACGACCAATACTCATACCTATAAGCCATGACTTATGAGTTATTTTGGTGAAAAAACGTAGTTTGGTCTCTCAAAATCCGCCTTCATAGTTTGTCGAAGATACGGCCAACTAGAGTTCGAATACGTGAAACGGTATGAGTTTGATAAAACCGATGGAAGAATTTTCGTGCTAGGTTTGAATTGTTTGGACCTAGGTCTATCCGAAACGGCCAACAACCAAAACTCATAGCTATAAGCCGCGACTTATGAGTTATTTTGGTGAAAAACTACAGTTTGGGCCCTAAAAATCAGCCTTCATAGTTTTTTGAGAAGATATGGGCCAACTGGACTTGGAATACGTGAAACGATATGAGAGCGATAAAACCGACGAAACACCGTAGGGCTACGTTGGAGCAGCTTGGACCTAGTTCGATGCGAAACGGGCCAACGATAAAAGCTCATCGCTCTAAGCCTTGACTTACTAGTTATTTTGGTGAAAAAAGGTTGTTTGTGTTCTCAAAATCGGCCTTCATAGTTTGTCAAGAAGATACGGATAACCGGAGTTGGAATACGTAAAACGATACGAGTGTGATAAAAACTCGATGAAAAACTCGTAAGGCTAGGTTAGAGCAGCTTGGACCTAGTTCTACCGGAAACGGGCCAACGACCAAAACTCATAGCTATAAGCCATGACTTATGAGTTATTTTGGTGAAACAAACGTAGTTTGGGCTCTCAAAATTGACCTTCATAGTTTGTCGTGAAGATACGAGCCAACTAGAGTTGGAAATCGTGAAACGGTATGAGTGTGATAAAAACCGATGGAAAACCGTCGAGCTAGGTTTGAGCCGTTTGGACCTATGTTTATCCGAAACGGGCCAACAACCAAAACTCATAGCTATAAGCCACGACTTATGAGTTATTTTAGTGAAAAAATGTAGTTTGGGCTCTCAAAATCAGCCTTCATAGTTTTTTAAGAAGATATGGGCCAACCGGACTTGGAATACGTAAAACGGTATGAGAGCGATAAAACCGACGAAACACCGTAGGGCTAGGTTGGAGCAGCTTGGACCTAGTTCGATGCGAAATGGGCCAACGACAAAAGCTCATCGCTCTAAGCCGTGACTTACGAGTTATTTTGGTGAAAAAAGGTAGTTTGGGCTCTCAAAATCGGCCTTCATATTTTGTCGAAGATACGGCTAACTAGAGTTGGAATACGTAAAACGATATGAGTGTGATAAAAACCGATGAAAAACCGTAAGGCTAGGTTTGAGCCGTTTGCACCTAGTTTTACCGAAAACGGCCAACGACCAAAACTCATAACTATAAGCCATGACTTATGAGTTATTTTGGTGAAAAAACGTAGTTTGGGCTCTCAAAATCTTCCTTCATAGTTTGTCAAGAAGATACGGGCCAACTAGAGTTGGAATACGTGAAACGGTATGAGTGTGATAAAACCGATGGAAAACCGTCGAGCTAGGTTTGAGCCGTTTGGACCTAGGTTTATCCGAAACGGGCCAACAACCAAAACTCATAGCTATAAGCCACGACCGATGAGTTATTTTGGTGAAAAAATGTTGTTTGGGCCCTCAAAACCAGCCTTCATAGTTTTTTAAGAAGATATGGGCAACCGGACTTGGAATACGTGAAACGGTATGAGAGCGATAAAACCGACGAAACACCGTAGGGCTAGGTTGGAGCAGCTTGGACCTAGTTCGATGCGAAATGGGCCAACGACAAAAGCTCATCGCTCTAAGCCGTGACTTACGAGTTATTTTGGTGAAAAAAGGTAGTTTGGGCTCTCAAAATCGGCTTTCATAGTTTTTCAGAAGATACGGCTAACCGGAGTTGGAATACGTAAAACGATATGAGTGTGATAAACACCGATGAAAAACCGTAAGGCTAGGTTTGAGTCGTTTGGACCTAGTTCTACCGAAAACGGGCGAACGACCAAAACTCATAGCTATAAGCCATGACTTATGAGTTATTTTGGTGAAAAAACGTAGTTTGGGCTCCCAAAATCCGCCTTCATAGTTTGTCGTGAAGATACGGACTAACTAGAGTTGGAATACGTGGAACGGTATGAGTGTGATAAAAACCGATGGAAAACTCGTTAGGCTAGGTTTGAGCCGTTTGGACCTATGTCTATCCGAAACGGGCCAACAACCAAAACTCATAGTTATAAGCCACGACTTATGAGTTATTTTGGTGAAAAAATGTAGTTTGGGCCCTCAAAATCAGCCTTCATAGTTTTTTAAGAAGATATGGGCCAACTGGACTTGAAATACGTGAAACGGTATAAGAGCGATAAAACCGACGAAACACCGTAGGGCTAGGTTGGAGCAAGCTTGGACCTAGTTCGATGCGAAACGGCCAACGACAAAAGTTCATCGCTCTAAGCCGTGATTTACGAGTTATTTTGGTGAAAAAAGGTAGTTTGGGCTCTCAAAATCGCCTTCATAGTTTGTGAAGAAGATCCGGATAACCGGAGTTGGAATACGTAAAACGATATGAGTGTGATAAAAACCGATGAAAAACCGTAAGGCTAGGTTTGAGTTGTTTGGACCTAGTTCTACCGAAAACGGGCCAACGACCAATACTCATACCTATAAGCCATGACTTATGAGTTATTTTGGTGAAAAAACGTAGTTTGGTCTCTCAAAATCCGCCTTCATAGTTTGTCAAGAAGATACGAGCCAACTAGAGTTGGAATACGTAAAACGGTATGAGTGTGATAAAAACCGATGGAAAACTCGTTAGGCTAGGTTTGAGCCGTTTGGACCTATGTCTATCCGAAACGGCCAACAACCAAAACTCATAGTTATAAGCCACGACTTATGAGTTATTTTGGTGAAAACATGTAGTTTGGGCCCTCAAAATCAGCCTTCATAGTTTTTTAAGAAGATATGGGCCAACTGGACTTGAAATACGTGAAACGGTATAAGAGCGATAAAACCGACGAAACACCGTAGGGCTAGGTTGGAGCAGCTTGGACCTAGTTCGATGCGAAACGGGCCAACGATAAAAGTTCATCGCTCTAAGCCGTGACTTAGGAGTTATTTTGGTGAAAAAACGTAGTTTGGTCTCTCAAAATCCGCCTTCATAGTTTGTCAAGAAGATACGGCCAACTAGAGTTCGAATACGTGAAACGGTATGAGTTTGATAAAAACCGATGGAAGAATTGTCGGCTAGGTTTGAGTTGTTTGGACCTAGTCTATCCGAAACGGGCCAACAACCAAAACTCATAGCTATAAGCCGCGACTTATGAGTTATTTTGGTGAAAAACTACAGCTTGGGCCCTAAAAATCAGCCTTCATAGTTTTTTGAGAAGATATGGGCCAACCGGACTTGGAATACGTGAAACGATATGAGAGCGATAAAACCGACGAAACCCGTAGGGCTACGTTGGAGCAGCTTGGACCCGCTCGATGCGAAACGGGCCAACGATAAAAGCTCATCGCTCTAAGCCTTGACTTACTAGTTATTTTGGTGAAAAAAGGTTGTTTGTGTTCTCAAAATCAGCCTTCATAGTTTGTCAAGAAGATACGGATAACCGGAGTTGGAATACGTAAAACGATATGAGTGTGATAAAAACCGATGAAAAACCGTAAGGCTAGGTTAGAGCAGCTTTGACCTAGTTCTACCGGAAACGGGCCAACGACCAAAACTCATAGCTATAAGCCATGACTTATGAGTTATTTTGGTGAAACAAACGTAGTTTGGGCTCTCAAAATTTGCCTTCATAGTTTGTCGTGAAGATAACTAGAGTTGGAATACGTGAAACGGTATGAGTGTGATAAAAACCGATGGAAAACCGTCGTGCTAGGTTTGAGCCGTTTGGACTTATGTTTATCCGAAACGGGCCAACAACCAAAACTCATAGCTATAAGCCACGACTTATGAGTTATTTTAGTGAAAAAATGTAGTTTGGGCTTTCAAAATCAGCCTTCATAGTTTTTTAAGAAGATATGGGCCAACCGGACTTGGAATACGTAAAACGGTATGAGAGCGATAAAAACCGACGAAACACCGTAGGGCTAGGTTGGAGCGAGCTTGGACCTAGTTCGATGCGAAATGGGCCAACGACAAAAGCTCATCGCTCTAAGCCGTGACTTACGAGTTATTTTGGTGAAAAAAGGTAGTTTGGGCTCTCAAAATCGGCCTTCATATTTTGTTAAGAAGATACGGCTAACCGGAGTTGGAATACGTAAAACGATACGAGTGTGATAAAACCGATGAAAAACCGTAAGGCTAGGTTTGAGCCGTTTCGCACCTAGTTTTACCGAAAACGGGCCAACGACCAAAACTCATAACTATAAGCCATGACTTATGAGTTATTTTGGTGAAAAAACGTAGTTTGGGCTCTCAAAATCTGCCTTCATAGTTTGTCAAGAAGATACGGGCCAACTAGAGTTGGAATACGTGAAACGGTATGAGTGTGATAAAAACCGATGGAAAACCGTCGAGCTAGGTTTGAGCCGTTTGGACTTATGTTTATCCGAAACGGGCCAACAACCAAAACTCATAGCTATAAGTCACGACCGATGAGTTATTTTGGTGAAAAAATGTAGTTTAGGCCCTCAAAACCAACCTTCATAGTTTTTTAAGAAGATATGGGCCAACTAGACTTGGAATACGTGAAACGGTATGAGAGCGATAAAACCGACGAAACACCGTAGGGCTAGGTTGGAGCAGCTTGGACCTAGTTCGATGCGAAATGGGCCAACGACAAAAGCTCATCGCTCTAAGCCGTGACTTACGAGTTATTTTGGTGAAAAAAGGTAGTTTGGGCTCTCAAAATCGGCCTTCATAGTTTTTCAAGAAGATACGGCTAACCGGAGTTGGAATACGTAAAACGATACGAGTGTGATAAACACCGATGAAAAAACCGTAAAGGCTAGGTTTGAGTCGTTTGGACCTAGTTCTACCGAAAACGGCGAACGACCAAAACTCATAGCTATAAGCCATGACTTATGAGTTATTTTGGTGAAAAAACGTAGTTCGGGCTCTCAAAATCCGCCTTCATAGTTTGTCGTGAAGATACGGACTAACTAGAGTTGGAATACGTGAAACGGTATGAGTGTGATAAAACCGATGGAAAACTCGTTAGGCTAGGTTTGAGATGTTTGGACCTATGTCTATCCGAAACGTGCCAACAACCAAAACTCATAGTTATAAGCCACGACTTATGAGTTATTTTGGTGAAAAAATGTAGTTTGGGCCCTCAAAATCAGCCTTTATAGTTTTTTAAGAAGATATGGGCCAACTGGACTTGAAATACGTAAAACGGTATGAGAGCGATAAAACCGACGAAACACCGTAGGGCTAGGTTGGAGCAGCTTGGACCTAGTTTGATACGAAACGGGCCAACGATAAAAGTTCATCGCTCTAAGCCGTGACTTACGAGTTATTTTGGTGAAAAAAGGTAGTTTGGGCTCTCAAAATCAGCCTTCATAGTTTGTCGAAGATCCGGATAACCGGAGTTGGAATACGTAAAACGATACGAGTGTGATAAAAACCGATGAAAAACTCGTAAGGCTAGGTTTGAGTCGTTTGGACCTAGTTCTACCGAAAACGGGCCAACGACCAATACTCATACCTATAAGCCATGACTTACGAGTTATTTTTGTGAAAAAACGTAGTTTGGGCTCTCAAAATCCGCCTTCATAGTTTGTCAAGAAGATACGGCCAACTAGAGTTGGAATACGTGAAACGGTATGAGTGTGATAAAACCGATGGAAAAGCCGTAAGGCTAGGTTTGAGCCGTTTGGACCTAGGTCTATCCGAAACGGGCTAACAACCAAAACTCATAGCTATCAGCCACGACTTATGAGTTATTTTGGTGAAAAAATATAGTTTGGGCCCTAAAAATCCGCCTTCATAGTTTTTCGAGAAGATATGGGCCAACCGGACATGGAATACGTGAAATGGTATGAGAGCGATAAAAACCGACGAAACCCGTAGGCTACGTTGGAGCAAGCTTGGACCTAGTACGATGCGAAACGTGCCAACTTTTATCGCTCATCGCTCTAAGACGTGACTTACGAGTTATTTTGGTGAAGAAAGGTAGTTTGGGCTCTCAAAATCGGTCTTCATAGTTTGTCAAGAAGATACGGTTAACCGGAGTTGGAATACGTAAAACGATATGAGTGTGATAAAAACCGATGAAAAAACTATAAGGCTAGGTTTGAGCCGTTTGGACCTAGTTCTACGTAAAACAGTGCCAATGACCAAAACTCATAGCTATAAGCCATGACTTATGAGTTATTTTGTTGAAAAAACATAGTTTGGGCTATCAAAATCTTCCTTCATAGTTTGTCAAGAAGATACGAGCCAACTAGAGTTGGAATAGGTGAAACGGTATGAGTGTGATAAAAACCGATAGAAAACCCGTCGAGCTAGGTTTGAGCCGTTTGGACCTAGGTCTATCCGAAACGGGCCAACATCTAAAACTCATAGCTATAAGCCACGACTTATGAGTTATTTTGGTGAAAAAATATAGTTTGAGCCCTCAAAATCAGCCTTTATAGTTTTTTAAAAAGATATGGGCCAATTGGACTTAGAATACATGAAAAGGAATAAGAGCGATAAAACCGACGAAACACCGTCAGGTTAGGTTGGAGCAGCTTGGACCTAGTTCGATGCGAAATGGGGGAGAACGGCAAAAGCTCATCGCTATAAGCCGTGACTTACGAGTTATTTTGGTGAGAAAAAGTAGTTTGGGCTCTTAAAATCGGCTTTCATAGTTTGTCACGAAAATGCTAGCTAACCGGAGTTGGAATACGTGAAACGATATGAGTGTGATAAAAACCGATGAAAAACCGTAAGGCTAGGTTTGAGCCGTTTAGACCTAGTTCTATCGGAAACGGGCCAACGACCAAAACTCATAGCTATAAGCCTTGACTTATGAGTTATTTTGGTGAAAAAACGTAGTTTGGGCTCTCAAAATCTTCCTTCATAGTTTGTCGTGAAGATAAGGGCCAACTAGAGTTGGAATACGTGAAACGGTATGAGTGTGATAAAAACCGATGGAAAAACTATCGACTAGGTTTGAGCCGTTTGGACTTAGGTCTATCTAAACCGGCCAACAACCAAAACTCATAGCTATAAGCCACGACTTATGAGTTATTTTGGTGAAAAAATGTAGTTTCGAGCCCTCAAAATCAGCCTTCATAGTTTTCTAAGAAGATATGGGCCAACTGGACTTGAAATACATGAAACGGTATAAGAGCGATAAAAACCGACGAAACACCGTAGGGCTAGGTTGGAGCAGCTTGGACCTAGTTCGATGCGAAACGGGCCAAGGACAAAAGCTCATCGCTCTAAGCCGTGACTTACGAGTTATTTTGGTGAAAAAAGATAGTTTGGGCTCTCAAAATCGGCCTTCATAGTTTGTCGTTAAGATACGGCTAACCGGTTTTGGAATACGTAAAACGATACGAGTGTGATAAAAACCGATGAAAAAACTATAAGGCTAGGTTTGAGCCGTTTGCACCTAGTTTTACCGAAAACGGGCCAACGACCAAAACTCATACCTATAAGCCATGACTTATGAGTTATTTTGGTGAAAAAACGTAGTTTGGGCTCTCAAAATCCGCCTTCATAGTTTGTCGAGAAGATAAGAGCCAACTAGAGTTGGAATACGTGAAACGGTATGAGTGTGATAAAACCGATGGAAAAACTTTCGAGCTAGGTTTGAGCTTTTGGACCTAGGTTTATCCGAAACGGGCCAACAACCAAAACTCATAGCTATAAGCCACGACTTATAAGTTATTTCGGTGAAAAAATGTAGTTTGGGCCCTCAAAACCAACCTTCATAGTTTTTTAAGAAGATATGGGCCAACTGGACTTGGAATACGTGAAACAAGTATGAGAGCGACAAAAACCGACGAAACACCGTAGGCTAGGTTGGAGCAGCTTGGACCTATTTCGATGCGAAACGGGCCAACGATAAAAGCTCATCGCTCTAAGCCTTGACTTACTAGTTATTTTGGTGAAAAAAGGTTGTTTGTGTTCTCAAAATCAGCCTTCATAGTTTGTCAAGAAGATACGGATAACCGGAGTTGGAATACGTAAAACGATATGAGTGTGATAAAAACTAATGAAAAACCGTAAGGCTAGGTTTGAGCAGCTTGGACCTAGTTCTACCGAAACGGGCCAACGACCAAAACTCATAGCTATAAGCCATGACTTATGAGTTATTTTGGTGAAAAAACGTAGTTTGGGCTCTCAAAATTTGCCTTCATAGTTTGTCGTGAAGATACGAGCCAACTAGAGTTGGAATACGTGAAACGGTATGAGTGTGATAAAAACCGATGGAAAACTGGCAAGGCTAGGTTAGAGCCGTTTGGACCTAGGTTTATCCGAAACGGGCCAACAACCAAAACTCATAGCTATAAGCCATGACTTATGAGTTATTTTAGTGAAAAAATGTAGTTTGGGCTCTCAAAATCAGCCTTCATAGTTTTTTAAGAAGATATGTGCCAACTGGACTTGGAATACGTAAAACGGTATGAGAGCGATAAAAACCGACGAAACACCGTAGGCTAGGTTGGAGCAGCTTGGACGTAGTTCGATGCGAAACGAGCCAACGACAAAAGCTCATCGCTCTAAGCCGTGACTTACGAGTTATTTTGGTGAAAAAAGGTAGTTTGGGCTCTCAAAATCGGCCTTCATAGTTTGTCAAGAAGATACGGATAACCGGAGTTGGAATACGTAAAACGATATGAGTGTGATAAAACCGATGAAAAACCGTAAGGCTAGGTTTGAGCTCGTTTGGACCTAGTTCTACCGAAAACGGCCAACGACCAAAACTCATGGCTATAAGCCATGACTTATGAGTTATGTTGGTGAAAAAACGTAGTTTGGACTCTCAAAATCCGCCTTCATAGTTTGTCGTGAATATACGGACCAACTAGAGTTGGAATATGTGAAACGGTATGAGTGTGATAAAAACCGATGGAAAACTATTAGGCTAGGTTTGAGCCGTTTGGACCTCAGTCTATCCGAAACGGGCCAACAACCAAAACTCACAGCCTATAAGCCACGACTTATGAGTTATTTTGGTGAAAAAATATAGTTTCGAGCCCTAAAAATCAGCCTTCATAGTTTTTTAAAAAGATGTGGGCCAATTGGACTTAGAATACATGAAAAGGTATAAGAGCGATAAAAACCGACGATACACCGTCGGGTTAGGTCGGAGCAGCTTGGACCTAGTTCGATGCGAAATGGGCCAACGACAAAAGCTCATCGCTCTAAGCCGTGACTTACGAGTTATTTTGGTGAAAAAGGTAGTTTGGGCTCTCAAAATCGCCTTCATAGTTTGTCGATAAGATACGGCTAACCGGAGTTGGAATACGTAAAACGATACGAGTGTGATAAAAACCGATGAAAAACTCGTAAGGCTAGGTTTGAGCCGTTTGGACCTAGTTCTACCGAAAACGGCCAACAACCAAAACTCATGGCTATAAGCCATGACTTACGAGTTATTTTGGTGAAAAAAGTAGTTTGGACTCGTCAAAATCCGCCTTCATAGTTTGTCGTGAAGATATGGACCAACTAGAGTTGGAATATGTGAAACGGTATGAGTGTGATAAAAACCGATGGAAAACTATTAGGCTAGGTTTGAGCCGTTTGGACCCAGTTCTATCCGAAACAGGCCAACAACCAAAACTCATAGCTATAAGCCACGACTTATGAGTTATTTTGGTGAAAAAATGTAGTTTGGGCCCTCAAAATCAGCCGTCATAGTTTTTTAAGAAGATATGGGCCAATTGGACTTGGAGTACGTGAAACGGTATGAGAGCGATAAAACCGACGAAACACCGTAGGGCTAGGTTGGAGTAGTTTGGACCTAGTTCGATGCGAAATGGGCCAACGACAAAAGCTCATCGCTCTAAGCCGTGACTTACGAGTTATTTTGGTGAAAAAAGGTAGTTTGGTCTCTCAAAATCAGCCTTCATAGTTTGTCAAGAAGATACGGATAACCGGAGTCGAAAT
Source organism: Dovyalis caffra (assembly GCA_963924115.1). NCBI lineage: Eukaryota > Viridiplantae > Streptophyta > Magnoliopsida > Malpighiales > Salicaceae > Dovyalis > Dovyalis caffra. Next base: position 83,848 of record CAWUPB010000393.1, read on the forward strand.
ACGTAAAACGATACGAGTGTGATAAAACCGATGAAAAACCGTAAGGCTAGGTTTGAGCCGTTTGGACCTAGTTCTACCGAAAACGGCCAACGACCAAAACTCATAGCTATAAGCCATGACTTATGAGTTATTTTGTTGAAAAAACGTAGTTTGGGCTCTCAAAATCCGCCTTCATAGTTTGTCAAGAAGATACGGCCAACTAGAGTTGGAATGCGTGAAACGGTATGAGTCCGATAAAAACGGATGGAAAACCGTCAAGCTAGGTTTGAGCCGTTTGGACCTAGGTCTATCCGAAACGGCCAACAACCAAAACTCATAGATATAAGCCACGACTTATGAGTTATTTTGGTGAAAAATTGTTGCTTGGGCCCTCAAAATCAACCTTCATAGTTTTTTAAGAAGATATGGGCCAACTGGACTTGGAACACGTGAAACGGTATGAGAGCGATAAAACCGACGAAACACCTGTAGGCTAGGTAGAGCAAGCTTGAACCTAGTTCGATGTGAAATGGGCCAACGACAAAAGCTCATCGCTATAAGCCGTGACTTACGAGTTATTTTGGTGAAAAAAGGTAGTTTGGGCTCTCAAAATAAGTCTTCATAGTTTGTCAAGAAGATACGGCTAACTCGGAGTTGGAATACGTAAAACGATACGAGTGTGATAAAAACCGATGAAAAACCGTAAGGCTAGGTTTGAGCCGTTTGGACCTAGTTCTACCGAAAACGGGCCAACGACCAAAACTCATGGTTCTAAGCCATGACTTATGAGTTATTTTGGTGAAAAAACGTAGTTTGGACTCTCAAAATCCGCCTTCATAGTTTGTCGTGAAGATACGGACCAACTAGAGTTGGAATATGTGAAATGGTATGAGTGTGATAAAAACCGATGGAAAACTATTACGCTAGGTTTCGAGCTCGTTTGGACCTAGGTCTATCCGAAACGGACCAACAACCAAAACTCACAGCCTATAAGCCACGACTTATGAGTTATTTTGGTGAAAAAATGTTGCTTGGGCCCTCAAAATCAGCCTTCATAGTTTTTTAAGAAGATATGGGCCAACTGGACATGGAAAACGTGAAACGGTATAGGAGCGATAAAAACCGACGAAACACCGTAGGCTAGGTCGGAGTGGTTTGGACCTAGTTCGATGCGAAATGGGCCAACGACAAAAGGTCATCGCTCTAAGCCGTGACTTACGAGTTATTTTGGTGAAAAAAGGTAGTTTGGGCTCTCAAAATCAGCCTTCATAGTTTGTCAAGAAGATACGGATAACCGGAGTCGGAATACGTAAAACGATACGAGTGTGATAAAAACCGATGAAAAACCGTAAGGCTAGGTTTGAGCCGCTTGGACCTAGTTCTACCGAAACGGTCCAACGACCAAAACTCATAGCTATAAGCCATGACTTATGATTTATTTTGGTGAAAAAACGTAGTTCGGGCTCTCAAAATCCGCCTTCATAGTTTGTCGTGAAGATACGGCCAACTAGAGTTGGAATACGTGAAACGATATCGAGTGTGATAAAAACCGATGGAAAAACTATCGAAGTTAGGTTTGAGCCGTTTGGACTCTAGGTCTATCCGAAACGGGCCAACAACCAAAACTCATAGCTATAAGCCACGACTTATGAGTTATTTTGGTGAAAAAATGTAGTTTGGGCCCTCAAAATCACCGTCATAGTTTTTTAAGAAGATATGGGCCAATTGGACTTGGAGTACGTGAAATGGTATGAGAGCGATAAAACCGACGAAACACCGTAGGGCTAGGTCGGAGTAGTTTGGACCTAGTTCGATGCGAAATGGGCCAACGACAAAAGCTCATCGCTCTAAGCCGTGACTTACGAGTTATTTTGGAGAAAAAAGTTAGTTTGGGCTCTCAAAATCAGCCTTCATAGTTTGTCAAGAAGATACGGATAACCGGAGTTGGAATACGTAAAACGATACGAGTGTGATAAAAACCGATGAAAAACCGTAAGGCTAGGTTTGAGCCGTTTGGACCTAGTTCTACCGAAAACGGCCAACGACCAAAACCCATAGTTATAAGCCATGACTTATGAGTTATTTTGTTGAAAAAACGTAGTTTGGGCTCTCAAAATCCGCCTTCATAGTTTGTCAAGAAGATACGGCCAACTAGAGTTGGAATGCGTGAAACGGTATGAGTCCGATAAAAACGATGGAAAAACATTCAAGCTAGGTTTGAGCCGTTTGGACCTAGTTCTATCCGAAACGGGCCAACAACCAAAACTCATAGATATAAGCCACGACTTATGAGTTATTTTGGTGAAAAAATGTTGCTTGGGCCCTCAAAATCAGCCTTCATAGTTTTTTAAGAAGATATGGGCCAACCGGACTTGGAACACGTTAAACTAGTATGAGAGCGATAAAAACCGACGAAACACCGTAGGGCTAGGTTGGAGCAAGCTTGAACCTAGTTCGATGTGAAATGGGCCAACGACAAAAGCTCATCGCTATAAGCCGTGACTTACGAGTTATTTTGGTGAAAAAAGGTAGTTTGGGCTCTCAAAATCGGCCTTCATAGTTTGTCGAAGATACGGCTAACCGGAGTCGGAATACGTAAAACGATACGAGTGTGATAAAAACCGATGAAAAACCGTAAGGCTAGGTTTGAGCCGTTTGGACCTAGTTCTACCGAAAACGGCCAACGACCAAAACTCATGGTTCTAAGCCATGACTTATGAGTTATTTTGGTGAAAAAACGTAGTTCGGACTCTCAAAATCCGCCTTCATAGTTTGTCGTGAAGATACGGACCAACTAGAGTTGGAATATGTGAAATGGTATGAGTGTGATAAAAACCGATGGAAAACTATTACGCTAGGTTTGAGCCGTTTGGACCTAGGTCTATCCGAAACGGACCAACAACCAAAACTCACAGCCTATAAGCCACGACTTATGAGTTATTTTGGTGAAAAAATGTTGCTTCGGGCCCTCAAAATCAGCCTTCATAGTTTTTTGAAGATATGGGCCAACCGGACATGGAAAACGTGAAACGGTATAGGAGCGATAAAACCGACGAAACACCGTAGGCTAGGTCGGAGTAGTTTGGACCTAGTTCGATGCGAAATGGGCCAACGACAAAAGCTCATCGCTCTAAGCCGTGACTTACGAGTTATTTTGGTGAAAAAAGGTAGTTTGGGCTCTCAAAATCAGCCTTCATAGTTTGTCAAGAAGATACGAGATAACCGGAGTTGGAATACGTAAAACGATACGAGTGTGATAAAAACCGATGAAAAACCGTAAGGCTAGGTTTGAGCCGTTTGGACCTAGGCTCTACCGAAACGGTCCAACGACCAAAACTCATAGCTATAAGCCATGACTTATGATTTATTTTGGTGAAAAAACGTAGTTCGGGCTCTCAAAATCCGCCTTCATAGTTTGTCGTGAAGATACGGCCAACTAGAGTTGGAATACGTGAAACGATACGAGTGTGATAAAAACTCGATGAAAAACCGTAAGGCTAGGTTTCGAGCCGTTTGGACCTAGTTCTACCGAAACGGTCCAACGACCAAAACTCATAGCTATAAGCCATGACTTATAATTTATT
>CAWUPB010000398.1:0-89675 GCA_963924115.1 Dovyalis caffra
TAGTTTTTAAGAAGATATGGGCCAAGCTTGGACTTGGAATACGTGAAACGGTATGAGAGCGATAAAAGCGACGAAACACTTGTAGGGCTAGGTTGGAGCGAGTTTGGACCTAGTTCGATGGGAAATGGGCTAACGACAAAAGCTCATCGCTCTAAGCCATGACTTATGAGTTATTTTGGTGAAAAAACATAGTTTGGGCTCTCAAAATGCGCCTTCATAGTTTGTCGGGAAGATACGGACTAATTAGAGTTGGAATACGTGAAACGGTATGAGTGTGATAAAAGCGATGGAAAAGCTGTTAGGCTAGGTTTGAGACTGTTTGGACCTATGTCTATACGAAACGGGCCAACAACCAAAACTCCTAGCTATAAGCCACGACTTATGAGTTATTTTGGTGAAACAATGTAGTTTGGGCCCTCAAAATCAACCTTCATAGTTTTTAAGAAGATATGAGACAAGCTGGACTTAAAATACGTGAAACGGTATAAGAGCGATAAAAGCGACGAAACACCTGTAGGGCTTGGTTGGAGCGGTTTGGACCTAGTTCGATGCGAAATGGGCCAACGACAAAAGCTCATCGCTCTAAGCCATGACTTATGAGTTATTTTGGTGAAAAAACATAGTTTGGGCTCTCAAACTGCGCCTTCATAGATTGTCGGGAAGATACGGACCAATTAGAGTTGGAATACGTGAAACGGTATGAGTGTGATAAATGCTGGTGGAAAAGCTGTTAGGCTAGGTTTGAGTCTGTTTGGACCTAAGTCTATACGAAATGGGCCAACAACCAAAACTCATAGCTGTAAGCCACGACTTATGAGTTATTTTGGTGAAAAAATATAGTTTGGGCCCTCAAAATCGGCCTCCATAGTTTTTTAAGAAGATATGGGCCAATTGGACTTGAAATACGTGAAACGGTATAAGAGCGATAAAAGCGACGAAACACTCGTAGGGCTAGGTTGGAGCGAGTTTGGACCTAGTTCGATGCGAAACGGGCCAACTACAAAAGCTCATCGCTCTAAGCCATGACTTATGAGTTATTTTGGTGAAAAAACATAGTTTGGGCTCTCAAAATGCGCCTTCATAGATTGTCGGGAAGATACGGACCAATTAGAGTTGGAATACGTGAAACGGTATGAGTGTGATAAAAGCGATGGAAAAACTATCGAGGCTAGGTTTGAGTTTGTTTGGACCTAGGTCTATACGAAACGGGCCAACAACCAAAACTCATAGCTATAAGCCACGACTTATGAGTTATTTTGGTGAAAAAATGTAGTTTGGGCCCTCAAAATCAACCTTCATAGTTTTTAAGAAGATATGAGACAAGCTGGACTTAAAATACGTGAAACGGTATAAGAGCGATAAAAGCGACGAAACATCGTAGGGCTTGGTTGGAGCGGTTTGGACCTAGTTCGATGCGAAATGAGCTAACGACAAAAGCTCATCGCTCTAAGCCATGACTTATGAGTTATTTTGGTGAAAAAACATAGTTTGGGCTCTCAAAATCTGCCTTCATAGTTTGTCGGGAAGATACGGACTAATTAGAGTTGGAATACGTGAAACGATATGAGTGTGATAAAAGCGATGGAAAACCTGTCAAGTTAGGTTTGAGTCTGTTTGGACCTAGGTCTATACGAAACGGGCCAACAACCAAAACTCATAGCTATAAGCCACGACTTATGAGTTATTTTGGTGAAAAAATGTAGTTTGGGCCCTCAAAATCGGCCTTCATAGTTTTTAAGAAGATATGGGCCAAGCTGCACTTGGAGCACGTGAAACGGTATGAGAGCGATAAAAGCGACGAAACACTTTAGGGCTAGGTTGGAGCAGTTTGGACCTAGTTCGATGCGAAATGGGCCAACGACAAAAGCTCATCGCTCTAAGCCGTGACTTACGAGTTATTTTAGTGAAAAAGGGTAGTTTGGGCTCTCAAAATTAGTCTTCATAGTTTGTCGAGAAGATACGGGCTAACTTGGAGTTGGAATACGTAAAACAATATGAGTGTGATAAAAGCTGATGAAAAAATTATAAGGCTAGGTTTGAGTCTGTTTGGACCTAAGTCTATACGAAATGGGCCAACAACCAAAACTCATAGCTGTAAGCCACGACTTATGAGTTATTTTGGTGAAAAAATATAGTTTGGGCCCTCAAAATCGGCCTCCATAGTTTTTAAGAAGATATGGGCCAAGCTGGACTTGAAATACGTGAAACGGTATAAGAGCGATAAAAGCGACGAAACAACTTGTAGGGCTAGGTTGGAGCGGTTTGGACCTAGTTCGATGCGAAACGGGCCAACTACAAAAGCTCATCGCTCTAGCCGTGACTTACGAGTTATTTTGGTGAAAAAAGGTAGTTTGGGCTCTCAAAATGAGTCTTCATTGTTTGTCGAAGATACGGGCTAGCTGGAGTTGGAATACGTAAAACGATATGAGTGTGATAAAAGCTGATGAAAAAGCTGTAAGGCTAGGTTTGAGTTTGTTTGGACTTAGTTCTACCGAAAGCGGGCCAACGAGCAAAACTCATAGCTATAAGCCATGACTTATGAGTTATTTTGTTGAAAAAATGTAGTTTGGGATCTCAAAATCTACCTTCATAGTTTGTCAAGAAGATACGGGCCAACTAGAGTTGGAATACGTGAAACGGTATGAGTGTGATAAAAGCTGATGGAAAAAGCTGTCGAGGCTAGGTTTGAAGTTTGTTTGGACCTAGGTCTATCGGAAATGGGCCAACAACCAAAACTCATAGCTATAAGCCACGACTTATGAGTTATTTTGGTGAAAAAATACGAGTTTGGGCCCTAAAAATCAGCCTTCATAGTTTTTTGAGAAGATATGGGCAAAGCTGGACTTGGAATACGTGAAAAGGTATGAGAGCGATAAAAGCGAGGAAACACTGTAGGGCTACGTTGGAGCGAGTTTGGACCTAGTTCGATGCGAAACGGGCCAACGATAAAAGCTCATCGCTCTAAGCCTTGACTTACGAGTTATTTTGGTGAAAAAAGGTTGTTTGTGTTCTCGAAATCGGTCTTCATAGTTTGTCGAAGATACGGGCTAGCTTGGAGTTGGAATACGTAAAACGATATCGAGTGTGATAAAAGCGATGAAAAAAGCTGTAAGGCTAGGTTTGAGACTTGTTTGGACCTAGTTCTATCGAAAACGGGCCAACGACCAAAACTCATAGCTATAAGCCATGACTTATGAGTTATTTTGTTGAAAAAACGTAGTTTGGGCTCTCAAAATGCTGCCTTCATAGTTTGTCAAGAAGATACGGGCCAACTAGAGTTGGAATGCGTGAAACGGTATGAGTACGATAAAAACGGATGGAAAAGCTGTCAAGCTAGGTTTGAGTACGTTTGGACCTAGGTCTATCCGAAACGGGCCAACAACCAAAACTCATAGCTATAAGCCATGACTTATGAGTTATTTTGGTGAAAAAACGTAGTTTGGACTCTCAAAATCCGCCTTCATAGTTTGTCGGGAAGATACGGACCAACTAGAGTTGGAATATGTGAAACGGTATGAGTGTGATAAAAGCGATGGAAAACTATTAGGCTAGGTTTGACTCGTTTGGACCTAGGTCTATACGAAACGGACCAACAACCAAAACTCATAGCTATAAGCCACGACTTATGAGTTATTTTGGTGAAAAAATGCGAGCTTGGGCCCTCAAAATGAGCCTTCATAGTTTTTTTAAGAAGATATAGGCCAAGCTGGACTTGGAAAACGTGAAAAGGTATAAGAGCGATAAAAGCGACGAAACAACTGTAGGGTTAGGTTGGAGCGAGTTTGGACCTAGTTCGATGCGAAATGGGCCAACGACAAAAGCTCATCGCTCTAGCCGTGACTTACGAGTTATTTTGGTGAAAAAAGGTAGTTTGGGCTCTCAAAATCGGTCTTCATAGTTTGTCGAAGATACGAGATAAGCGAAGTTGGAATACGTAAAACGATATGAGTGAGATAAAAGCGATGAAAAAGCTGTAAGGCTAGGTTTGAGTCTGTTTGGACTTAGTTCTACCGAAAGCGAGCCAACGAGCAAAACGCATAGCTATAAGCCATGACTTATGAGTTATTTTGTTGAAAAAATGTAGTTTGGGATCTCAAAATCTGCCTTCATAGTTTGTCGAGAAGATACGGGCCAACTAGAGTTGGAATACGTGAAACGGTATGAGTGTGATAAAAGCTGATGGAAAAGCTGTCGGTCTAGGTTTGAGTTCGTTTGGACCTAGGTCTATCCGAAAGGGGCTAACAACCAAAACTCATAGCTATAAGCCACGACTTATGAGTTATTTTGGTGAAAAAATATAGTTTGGGCCCTAAAAATCGGCCTTCATAGTTTTTTGAAAAGATATGGGCCAAGCTTGGACTTGGAATACGTGAAACGGTATGAGAGCGATAAAAGCGACGAAACACTGTAGGGCTACGTTGGAGCGGTTTGGACCTAGTTCGATGCGAAACGGGTCAACGATAAAAGCTCATCGCTCTAAGCCTTGACTTACTAGCTATTTTGGTGAAAAAAAGGTTGTTTGTGTTCTTAAAATCGGTCTTCATAGTTTGTCGAAGATACGGGCTAGCTGGAGTTGGACACATGAAATGATATGAGTGTGATAAAAGCGATGAAAAAGCTGTAAGGCTAGGTTTGAGTTGTTCGGACCTACTTCTACGGAAATGGGCCAACGACCAAAACTCATAGCTATAAGCCATGACTTAAGAGTTATTGTGGTGAAAAAACGTAGTTTGGGCTCTCAAAATGCTGCTTTCATAGTTTGTCGGGAAGATACGGGCCAACTAGAGTTGGAATACGTGAAACGGTATGAGTGTGATAAAAGCTGATGGAAAAGCTGTCGGGCTAGGTTTGAGCTATTTGGACCTAGGTCTATGCGAAACGGGCCAACAACCAAAACTCATAGCTATAAGCTACGACTTATGAGTTATTTTGGTGAAAAAATACGGTTTGGGTCGTAAAAATCAGCCTTCATAGTTTTTTGAGAAGATATAGGCCAAGCTGGACTTGGAATACGTGAAACGATATGAGAGCGATAAAAGCCGACGAAACTCGTAGCGCTATGTTGGAGCGAGTTTGGACCTAGTTCGATGCGAAACGGGCCAACGATAAAAGCTCATCGCTCTAAGCCTTGACTTACTAGTTATTTTGGTGAAAAAAGGTTGTTTGTGTTGTCAAAATCGGTCTTCATAGTTTGTCGAAGATACGGGCTAACTGGAGTTGGACACATGAAATGATATGAGTGTGATAAAAGCGATGAAAAAACTGTAAGGCTAGGTTTGAGTCTGTTCGGACTGAGTCTATACGAAACGGACCAACAAATAAAACTCATAGCTATAAGCCACGACTTATGAGTTATTTTGGTGAAAAAATATAGTTTGAGCCCTCAAAATCAGCCTTCATAGTTTTTTAAAAAGATATGGGCCAATTGGACTTAGAATACATGAAAAGGTATAACGGCGATAAAAGCCGACGAAACATCTGTCGGGTTAGGTTAGAGCGGTTTGGACCTAGTTCAATGTGAAACGGGCCAACGACAAAAGCTCATCGCTCTAAGCCGTGACTTACGAGTTATTTTGGTGAGAAAAGGTAGTTTGGGCTCTCAAAATCGGTCTTCATAGTTTGTCGAAGATACGGGCTAGCTGGAGTTGGAATACGTAAAACGATATGAGTGTGATAAAAGCGATGAAAAAACTATAAGGCTAGGTTTGAGTCTGTTTGGACCTAGTTACGTCGAAATGGGCCAACGACCAAAGCCGATTGCTATAAGCCATGACTTATGAGTTATTTTGGTGAAAAAACGTAGTTTGGGCTCTCAAAATGCGCCTTCATAGTTTGTCGGGAAGATACGGACCAACTAGAGTTGGAATACGTGAAGCTGGTATGAGTGTGATAAAAGCTGGTGGAAAAGCTGTTAGGCTAGGTTTGAGTTCGTTTGGACCTAAGTCTATCCGAAAGGGGCCAACAACCAAAACTCATAGCTATAAGCCACGACTTATGAGTTATTTTGGTGAAAAAATGTAGTTTGGGCCCTCAAAATCGGCCTTCATAGTTTTTTAAGAAGATATGGGCCAACTGCACTTGGAGCACGTGAAACGGTATGAGAGCGATAAAAGCCGACGAAACACTTTAGGGCTAGGTTGGAGCGAGTTTGGACCTAGTTCGATGCGAAATGGGCCAACGACAAAAGCTCATCGCTCTAGCCGTGACTTACGAGTTATTTTAGTGAAAAAGGGTAGTTTGGGCTCTCAAAATTAGTCTTCATAGTTTGTCAGAAGATACGGGCTAGCTGGAGTTGGAATACGTAAAACAATATGAGTGTGATAAAAGCTGATGAAAAAATTATAAGGCTAGGTTTGAGTCTGTTTGGACCTAGTTCTATCGAAAACGGGCCAACGAACAAAACTCATAGCTATAAGCCATGACTTATGAGTTATTTTGGTGAAAAAACGTAGTTTGGCTCTCAAAATGCGCCTTCATAGTTTGTCGGGAAGATACGGACCAACTAGAGTTGGAATACATGAACTGGTATGAGTGTGATAAAAGCGATGGAAAAGCTGTTAGGCTAGGTTTGAGACTGTTTGGACCTAAGTCTATCCGAAACGGGCCAACAACCAAAACTCATAGCTATAAGCCACGACTTATGAGTTATTTTGGTGAAAAAATATAGTTTGGGACCTCAAAATCAGCCTTCATAGTTTTTTAAGAAGATATGGGCCAAGCTGGACTTGAAATACGTGAAACGGTATAAGAGCGATAAAAGCCGACGAAACACTCGTAGGGCTAGGTTGGAGTAGTTTGGACCTAGTTCTACCGAAAACGGGCCAACGACCAAAACTCATAGCTATAAGCCATGACTTATGAGTTATTTTGGTGAAAAAACGTAGTTTGGGCTCTCAAAATGCGCCTTCATAGTTTGTCAGAAGATACGGGCCAACTAGAGTTGGAATACGTGAAACGGTATGAGCGTGATAAAAGCTGATGGAAAAGCTGTCAAGCTAGGTTTGAGTTCGTTTGGACTAGGTCTATACGAAACGGGCCAACAACCAAAACTCATAGCTATAAGCCACGACTTATGAGTTATTTTGGTGAAAAACTACGAGTTTGGGCCATGAAAATCGGCCTTCATAGTTTTTTGATAAAGATATGGGCCAACTTGGACTTGGAATACGTGAAACGAGTATGAGAGCGATAAAAAATGATGAAACCTATAGGGCTACGTTGGAGCGAGTTTGGACCTAGTTCGATGCGAAACGGGCCAACGATAAAAGCTCATCGCTCTAAGCCTTGACTTATGAGTTATTTTGGTGAAAAAAGGTTGTTTGTGTTCTAAAAATCGGTCTTCATAGTTTGCCAAGAAAAATACGAGCTAACTGGAGTTGGATACGTGAAATGATATGAGTGTGATAAAAGCTGATGAAAAAGCTGTAAGGCTAGGTTGGAGCGGTTTGGACCTAGTTCTACCGGAAACGGGCCAACGACCAAAACTCATATCTATAAGCCATGACTTATGAGTTATTTTGGTGAAAAAACGTAGTTTGGGCTCTCCAAATCCGCCTTCATAGTTTGTCGGGAAGATACGAGCCAACTAGAGTTGGAATACGTGAAACGGTATGAGTCGTGATAAAAGCCGATGGAAAAGCCGTGAGGCAAGGTTTGAGTCTGTTTGGACCTAGGTCTATCCGAAACGGGCTAACAACCAAAACTCATAGCTATAAGCCACGACTTATCGGTTATTTTGGTGAAAAACTACGAGTTTGGGCCATGAAAATCGGCCTTCATAGTTTTTTGATAAAGATATGGGCCAACTTGGACTTGGAATACGTGAAACGGTATGAGAGCGATAAAAAATGATGAAACCTATAGGGCTACGTTGGAGCGAGTTTGGACCTAGTTCGATGCGAAACGGGCCAACGATAAAAGCTCATCGCTCTAAGCCTTGACTTACGAGTTATTTTGGTGAAAAAAGGTTGTTTGTGCTCTCAAAATCGGTCTTCATAGTTTGTCAAGAAAATACGAGCTAAGCTGGAGTTGGAATACGTGAAACGATATGAGTGTGATAAAAGCCGATGAAAAAGCTGTAAGGCTAGGTTTGGAGCAGTTTGGACCTAGTTCTACCGAAACGGGCCAACGACCAAAACTCATAGCTATAAGCCACGATTTATGAGTTATTTTGGTGAAAAATGTAGTTTGGGCTATCAAAATCAGCCTTCATAGTTTTTTAAGAAGATATGGGCCAAGCTGGACTTGGAATACGTGAAACGGTATGAGAGCGATTAAAATTGACGAAGCACTCGTAGGCTAGGTTGGAGCGAGTTTGGACCTAGTTCAATGTGAAACGGGCCAACGACAAAAGCTCATCGCTCTAAGCCGTGACTTACGAGTTATTTTGGTGAAAAAAGGTTGTTTGGGGTCTCGAAATCGGTCTTCATAGTTTGTCGAAGATACGGGCTAACTGGAGTTGGAATACGTAAAACGATATGAGTCGTGATAAAAGCCGATGAAAAAGCTGTAAGGCTAGGTTTGTCTTTGTTTGGACCTAGTTCTATCGAAAACGGGCTAACGACCAAAACTCATAGCTATAAGTCATGACTTATGAGTTATTTTGTTGAAAAAACGTAGTTTGGGATCTCAAAATATGCCTTCATAGTTTGTAAAGAAGATACGGGCCAACTAGAGTTGGAATACGTGAAACGGTATGAGTGTGATAAAAGCCGATGAAAAAAGCTGTCGGGCTAGGTTTGAGTCTGTTTGGACCTAGGTCTATCCGAAACGGGCCGAGCAACCAAAACTCATAGCTATAGGCCACGACTTATGAGTTATTTTGGTGAAAAAATGTAGTTTGGGCCCTCAAAATCAGCCTTCCTAGTTTTTTAAGAAGATATGGCCAACTGGACTTGGAATACGTGAAACGGTATGAGAGCAATAAAAGCCGACGAAACACTCGTAGGGTTAGGTTGGAGCGAGTTTGGACCTAGTTCGATGCGAAATGGGCCAACGACGAAGCTCATAGCTCTAAGTCGTGACTTACGAGTTATTTTGGTGAAAACAGGTAGTTTGGGCTCTCAAAATCGGTCTTCATAGTTTGTCAGAAGATACGGGCTAACTGGAGTTGGAATACGTAAAACGATATGAGTGTGATAAAAGCCGATGAAAAAGCTGTAAGGCTAGGTTTGAGTCTGTTTGGACCTAGTTCTATCGAAAACGGGCCAACGACCAAAACTCATAGCTATAAGTCATGACTTATGAGTTATTTTTGTGAAAAAACGTACTTTGGGCTCTCAAAATTTTCCTTCATAGTTTGTCAACAAGATACGGGCCAACTAGAGTTGGAATACGTGAAACGGTATGAGTGTGATAAAAGCCGATGGAAAAGCTGTCGAAGCTAGGTTTGAGTCTGTTTGGACCTTGGTCTATCCGAAACGGACCAACAACCAAAACTCATAGCTATAAGCCACGACTTATGAGTTATTTTGGTGAAAAATATAGTTTGGGCCCTAAAAATCGGCCTTCGTAGTTTTTTAGAAGATATGGGCCAACTTGGACTTGGAATACGTGAAACGGTATGAGAGTGATAAAAGCCGACGAAACACCGTAGAGCTATGTTGGAGCGAGTTTGGACCTAGTTCGATGCAAAACGGGCCAACGATAAAAGCTCATCGCTCTAGGCCTTGACTTACGAGTTATTTTGGTGAAAAAAGGTTCTTTGTGTTCTAAAAATCGGTCTTCATAGTTTGCCAAGAAAATACGGGCTAACTGGAGTTGGAATACGTAAAACGATATGAGTGTGATAAAAGCCGATGAAAAAGCTGTAAGGCTAGGTTTGAGTCTGTTTGGACCTAGTTCTACCGAAAACGGGCAAACGACCAAAACTCATAGCTATAAGCTATGACTTATGAGTTATTTCGGTGAAAAAACGTAGTTTGGGTTCTTAAAATCTGCCTTCATAGTTTGTCAAGAAGATACGGGCCAACTAGAGTTTGAATACGTGAAACGGTATGAGTGTGATAAAAGCGATGGAAAAGCTGTCGGGCTAGGTTTGAGTCTGTTTGGACCTAGGTCTATCCGAAACGGGCCAACAACAAAAACGCATAGCTATAAGCCACGACTTATGAGTTATTTTGGTGAAAAAATGTAGTTTGGGCCCTCAAAATCGGCTTTCATAGTTTTTATAAAGATATGGGCCAAGCTGGACTTGGAATACGTGAAACGGTATGGGAGCGATAAAAACTAACGAAACACTCGTAGGGCTAGGTTGGAGTAGTTTGGACCTAGTTCGATGCGAAACGGGCCAACGACAAAAGCTCATCGCTCTAAGCCGTGACTTACGAGTTATTTTCGTGAAAAAAGGTTGTTTGTGTTCTCAAAATCGGTCTTCATAGTTTGTCAGAAGATACGGGCTAACTGGAGCTGGAATACGTAAAACGATATGAGTGTGATAAATATTGATGGAAAAGCTGTCGAGCTACGTTTGAGTTCGTTTTGACTTAGGTCTATCCGAAACGGGCCAACAACCAAAAGTAATAGCTATAAGCCACGACTTATGAGTTATTTTTGTGAAAAATGTGGTTTGGGCCCTCAAAATCGGCTTTCATAGTTTTTAAGAAGATATGGGCCAAGCTGGACTTGGAATACGTGAAACGGTATGAGAGCGATAAAAGCCGACGAAACACTCGTAGGGCTAGGTTGGAGCGAGTTTGAACCTAGTTCGATGCGAAATGGGCCAACGACAAAAGCTCGTCGCTCTAAGCCGTGACTTACGAGTTATTTTGGTGAAAAAAGGTAGTTTGGGCTCTCAAAATCGGTCTTTATAGTTTGTAAACAAGATACGGGCTAACTGGAGTTGGAATACGTAAAACGATATGAGTGTGATAAAAGCTGATGAAAAAGCTGTAAGGCTAGGTGTGAAGTCTGTTTGGACCTAGTTCTATCGAAAACGGGCCAACGACCAAAACTCATAGCTATAAGCCTTGACTTATGAGTTATTTTGGTGAAAAAACGTAGTTTGGGCTCTCAAAATCTGCCTTCATAGTTTGTCGAAGATACGGGCCAACTAGAGTTTGAATAGGTGAAACGGTATGAGTGTGATAAAAGCGATGGAAAAATTGTCGGACTAAGTTTGAGTCTGTTTAGACCTAGGTCTATACGAAACGGACCGACAACCAAAACTCATAGCTATAGGCCACGACTTATGAGTTATTTTGGTGAAAAAATGTAGTTTGGGCCCTCAAAATCGGCCTTCATAGTTTTTAAGAAGATATGGGCCAATCTGGACTTGGAATACGTGAAACGGTATGAGAGCGATAAAAACGGACGAAACACCTGTAGGGCTAGGTTGGAGCGAGTTTGGACCTAGTTCGATGCGAAACGGTTCAACGACAAAAGCTCATCGCTCTAAGCCGTGACTTACGAGTTATTTTCGTGAAAAAAGGTTGTTTGTGTTCTCAAAATCGGTCTTCATAGTTTGTCGAAGATACGGGCTA
Organism: Dovyalis caffra; assembly: GCA_963924115.1. NCBI lineage: Eukaryota > Viridiplantae > Streptophyta > Magnoliopsida > Malpighiales > Salicaceae > Dovyalis > Dovyalis caffra. The sequence goes on from CAWUPB010000398.1 coordinate 11,481, forward strand.
ACTGGAGTTGGAATACGTAAAACGATATGAGTGTGATAAAAGCGATGAAAAAACGGTCAAGCTAGGTTTGAGCTATTTGGACCTAGTTCTACCGAAAACGGGCCAACGACAAAAACTTATAGCTATAAGCCATGACTTATGAGTTATTTTGGTGAAAAAACGTAGTTTGGCCTCTCAAAATCCGCCTTCATAGTTTGTCGGGAAGATACGGGCCAATTAGAGTTGGAATACGTGAAACGGTATGAGTGTGATAAAAGCGATGGAAAAGCTGTCGAGCTAGGTTTGAGATCTGTTTGGACCTAAGTCTATACGAAACGGGTCAACAACCAAAACTCATAGCTATAAGCCACGATTTATGAGTTATTTTGGTGAAAAAATGTAGTTTGGGCCCTCAAAATCGGCCTTCATAGTTTTTTAAGAAGATATGGGCCAAGCTGGACTTGGAATACGTGAAACGAGTATGAGAGCGATAAAAACGGACGAAACACCGTAGGGCTAGGTTGGAGCGGTTTGGACCTAGTTCGATGCGAAACGGGTCAACGACAAAAGCTCATCGCTCTAAGCCGTGACTTACGAGTTATTTTCGTGAAAAAAGGTTGTTTGTGTTCTCAAAATCGGTCTTCATAGTTTGTTAAGAAGATACGGGCTAACTCGGAGTTGGAATACGTAAAACGATATGAGTGTGATAAAAGCCGATGAAAAAGCTGTCGAGGCTAGGTTTGAGTCGTTTGGACCTGGTTCTACCGAAAACGGGCCAACGACCAAAACTCATAGCTATAAGCAATGACTTATGAGTTATTTTGGTGAAAAAAAGTAGTTTGGGCTCTCAAAATCCGCCTTCATAGTTTGTCGAAGATACGGGCTAGCTGGAGTTGGAATACGTAAAACGATATGAGTGTGATAAAAGCCGATGGTGAAACTGTCGGGCTAGTTTTGAGTCTGTTTGGACCTAGGTCTATCCGAAACGGGCCAACAACCAAAACTCATAGCTATAAGTCACGACTTATGAGTTATTTTGGTGAAAAAATGTAGTTTGGGCCCTCAAAATCGACCTTCATAGTTTTTTAAGAAGATATGGGCCAAGCTGGACTTGGAATACGTGAAACGGTATGAGAGCGATAAAAACGGACGAAACACCTGTAGGGCTAGGTTGGAGCGGTTTGGACCTAGTTCGATGCGAAACGGGTCAACGACAAAAGCTCATCGCTCTAAGCCGTGACTTACTAGTTATTTTGGTGAAAAAGTTTGTTTGTGTTCTAAAAATCATCTTCATAGTTTGTCGAAGGTACGGGCTAGCTGGAGTTGGAATACGTAAAACGATATGAGTGTGATAAAAGCGATGGAAATACTTGTCGGGCTAGGTTTGAGCGAGTTTGGACCAAGTTCTACCGAAAACGGGCCAACGACCAAAACTTATATCTATAAGCCATGACTTATGAGTTATTTTGGTGAAAAAACGTAGTTTGGCCTCTCAAAATCTGCCTTCATAGTTTGTCGGGAAGATACGGGCCAACTAGAGTTGGAATACGTGAAACGGTATGAGTGTGATAAAAGCGATGGAAAAGCTGTCGGGCTAGGTTTGAGTCTGTTTGGACCTAAGTCTATACGAAACGGGTCAACAACCAAAACTCATAGCTATAAGCCACTTACTTATGAGTTATTTTGGTGAAAAAATATAGTTTGGGCCCTCAAAATCGGCCTTCATAGTTTTTTAAGAAGATATGGGCCAAGCTGGACTTGGAATACGTGAAACGGTATGAGAGCGATAAAAACGGACGAAACACCTGTAGGGCTAGGTTGGAGCGGTTTGGACCTAGTTCTATGCGAAACGGGTCAACGATAAAAGCTCATCGCTCTAAGCCGTGACTTACGAGTTATTTTCGTGAAAAAAGGTTGTTTGTGTTCTCAAAATCGGTCTTCATAGTTTGTCAGAAGATACGGGCTAGCTGGAGTTGGAATACGTAAAACGATATGAGTGTGATAAAAGCCGATGAAAAAACGGTCGAGCTAGGTTTGAGTCTGTTTGGACCTAGTTCTACCGAAAACGGACCAACGACCAAAATTCATAGCTATAAGCAATGACTTATGAGTTATTTTGGTGAAAAAACGTAGTTTGGGCTCTAAAATCTGCCTTCATAGTTTGTTAAGAAGATACGGGCCAACTAGAGTTGGAATACGTGAAACGGTATGAGTGTGATAAAAGCGATGGAAACAACTGTCGAGGCTAGGTTTGAGATTTGTTTGGACCTAGGTCTATTTGAAACGAGCCAACAACAAAAGCTCATAGCTATAAGCCACGACTTATGAGTTATTTTGGTGAAAAACTACGGTTTGGGCCCTAAAAATCGGCCTTCGTAGTTTTTTCGGAAGATATGGGCCAACTTGGACTTGGAATACGTGAAACGTTATGAGAGCGATAAAAGCGACGAAACCCGTAGGGCTACGTTGGAGCGAGCTTGGACCTAGTTCGATGCGAAACGGGCCAACGATAAAAGCTCATCGCTCTAAGCCTTGACTTACGAGTTATTTTGGTGAAAAAAGGTTCTTTGTGTTCTAAAAATCGGTCTTCATAGTTTGCCAAGAAAATACGGGCTAGCTGGAGTTGGATACGTGAAATGATATGAGTGTGATAAAAGCGATGAAAAAGCTGTAAGGCTAGGTTGGAGCGAGTTTGGACCAAGTTCTACGGAAACGGGCCAACGACCAAAACTCATAGCTATAAGCCATGACTTATGAGTTATTTTGGTGAAAAAACGTAGTTTGGCCTCTCAAAATGCTGCCTTCATAGTTTGTTAAGAAGATACGAAGCCAACTAGAGTTGGAATACGTGAAACGGTATGAGTCGTGATAAAAGCGATGGAAAAGCTGTCGGGCTAGGTTTGAGACTTGTTTGGACCTAGGTCTATACGAAACGGGTCAACAACCAAAACTCATAGCAATAAGCCACGATTTATGAGTTATTTTGGTGAAAAAATGTAGTTTGGGCCCTCGAAATCGGCCTTCATAGTTTTTTAAGAAGATATGGGCCAAGCTGGACTTGGAATACGTGAAACGGTATGAGAGCGATAAAAACGGACGAAACACCTGTAGGGCTAGGTTGGAGCGAGTTTGGACCTAGTTCGATGCGAAACGGGTCAACGACAAAAGCTCATCGCTCTAAGCCGTGACTTACGAGTTATTTTCGTGAAAAAAGGTTGTTTGTGTTCTCAAAATCGGTATTCATAGTTTGTCAGAAGATACGGGCTAGCTTGGAGTTGGAATACGTAAAACGATATGAGTGTGATAAAACCCGATGAAAAAGCTGTCGGACTAGGTTTGAGTCTGTTTGGACCTAGTTCTACCGAAAACGGGCCAACGACCAAAACTCATAGCTATAAGCAATGACTTATGAGTTATTTTGGTGAAAAAACGTAGTTTGGGCTCTCAAAATGCTGCCTTCATAGTTTGTCAGAAGATACGGGCTAACTGGAGTTAGAATACGTAAAACGATATGAGTGTGATAAAAGCGATGGTGAAAGCTGTCGAGGCTAGTTTTGAGTCTGTTTGGACCTAGGTCTATACGAAACGGGCCAACAACCAAAACTCATAGCTATAAGTCACGACTTATGAGTTATTTTGGTGAAAAAATGTAGTTTGGGCCCTCAAAATCGGCCTTCATAGTTTTTTAAGAAGATATGGGCCAAGCTGGACTTGGAATACGTGAAACGGTATGAGAGCGATAAAAACGACGAAACAACTGTAGGGCTAGGTTGGAGCGAGTTTGGACCTAGTTCGATGCGAAACGGGTCAACGACAAAAGCTCATCGCTCTAAGCCGTGACTTACTAGTTATTTTGGTGAAAAAGGTTGTTTGTGTTCTAAAAATCGGTCTTCATAGTTTGTCGAAGATACGGGCTAACTGGAGTTGGAATACGTAAAACGATATGAGTGTGATAAAAGCGATGGAAAAGCTGTCGAGCTAGGTTTGAGCGAGTTTGGACCAAGTTCTACCGAAAACGGGCCAACGACCAAAACTTATAGCTATAAGCCATGACTTATGAGTTATTTTGGTGAAAAAACGTAGTTTGGCCTCTCAAAATCCGCCTTCATAGTTTGTCGGGAAGATACGGGCCAACTAGAGTTGGAATACGTGAAACGGTATGAGTGTGATAAAAGCTGATGGAAAAGCTGTCAGGGCTAGGTTTGAGCTTGTTTGGACCTAAGTCTATACGAAACGGGTCAACAACCAAAACTCATAGCTATAAGCCGCTACTTATGAGTTATTTTGGTGAAAAAATGTAGTTTGGGCCCTCAAAATCGGCCTTCATAGTTTTTTAAGAAGATATGGGCCAAGCTGGACTTGGAATACGTGAAACGGTATGAGAGCGATAAAAGCGACGAAACACCGTAGGGCTAGGTTGGAGCGGTTTGGACCTAGTTCGATGCGAAACGGGTCAACGACAAAAGCTCATCGCTCTAAGCCGTGACTTACGAGTTATTTTCGTGAAAAAAGGTTGTTTGTGTTCTCAAAATCGGTCTTCATAGTTTGTCGAAGATACGGGCTAGCTGGAGTTGGAATACGTAAAACGATATGAGTGTGATAAAAGCGATGAAAAAACGGTCGAGGCTAGGTTTGAGATCTGTTTGGACCTAGTTCTACCGAAAACGGGCCAACGACCAAAACTCATAGCTATAAGCAATGACTTATGAGTTATTTTGGTGAAAAAACGTAGTTTGGGCTCTAAAATCCGCCTTCATAGTTTGTTAAGAAGATACGGGCCAACTAGAGTTGGAATACGTGAAACGGTATGAGTGTGATAAAAGCTGATGGAAAAGCTGTCGAGCTAGGTTTGAGTTTGTTTGGACCTAGGTCTATTTGAAACGGGCCAACAACAAAAGCTCATAGCTATAATCCACGACTTATGAGTTATTTTGGTGAAAAACTACAATTTGGGCCCTAAAAATCAGCCTTTGTAGTTTTTTCGAAGATATGGGCCAAGCTTGGACTTGGAATACGTGAAACGGTATGAGAGCGATAAAAGCGACGAAACCTGTAGGGCTACGTTGGAGCGAGCTTGGACCTAGTTCGATGCGAAACGGGCCAACGATAAAAGCTCATCGCTCTAAGCCTTGACTTACGAGTTATTTTGGTGAAAAAAGGTTCTTTGTGTTCTAAAAATCGGTCTTCATAGTTTGCCAGAAAATACGGGCTAGCTGGAGTTGGATACGTGAAATGATATGAGTGTGATAAAAGCGATGGAAAAGCTGTCGAGGCTAGGTTTGAGCGAGTTTGGACCAAGTTCTACCGAAAACGGGCCAACGACCAAAACTTATAGCTATAAGCCATGACTTATGAGTTATTTTGGTGAAAAAACGTAGTTTGGCCTCTCAAAATGCTGCCTTCATAGTTTGTCGGGAAGATACGGGCCAACTAGAGTTGGAATACGTGAAACGGTATGAGTGTGATAAAAGCCGATGGAAAAGCTGTCGGGCTAGGTTTGAGTCTGTTTGGACCTAAGTCTATACGAAACGGGTCAACAACCAAAACTCATAGCTATAAGCCGCTACTTATGAGTTATTTTGGTGAAAAAAATGTAGTTTGGGCCCTCGAAATCGGCCTTCATAGTTTTTTAAGAAGATATGGGCCAACTTGGACTTGGAATACGTGAAACGGTATGAGAGCGATAAAAACGGACGAAACACCTGTAGGGCTAGGTTGGAGCGAGTTTGGACCTAGTTCGATGCGAAACGGGTCAACGACAAAAGCTCATCGCTCTAAGCCGTGACTTACGAGTTATTTTCGTGAAAAAAGGTTGTTTGTGTTCTCACAATCGGTCTTCATAGTTTGTCGAAGATACGGGCTAGCTGGAGTTGGAATACTTAAAACGATATGAGTGTGATAAAAGCCGATGGAAAAGCTGTCGGGCTAGGTTTGAGACTTGTTTGGACCTAGTTCTACCGAAAACGGGCCAACGACCAAAACTCATAGCTATAAGCAATGACTTATGAGTTATTTTGGTGAAAAAACGTAGTTTGGGCTCTCAAAATCTGCCTTCATAGTTTGTCAAGAAGATACGGGCTAACTGGAGTTAGAATACGTAAAACGATATGAGTGTGATAAAAGCGATGGTGAAACTGTCGGGCTAGTTTTGAGTCTGTTTGGACCTAGGTCTATCCGAAACGGGCCAACAACCAAAACTCATAGCTATAAGTCACGACTTATGAGTTATTTTGGTGAAAAAATATAGTTTGGGCCCTCAAAATCGGCCTTCATAGTTTTTTAAGAAGATATGGGCCAAGCTGGACTTGGAATACGTGAAACGGTATGAGAGCGATAAAAACGGACGAAACACCTGTAGGGCTAGGTTGGAGCGAGTTTGGACCTAGTTCGATGCGAAACGGGTCAACGACAAAAGCTCATCGCTCTAAGCCGTGACTTACTAGTTATTTTGGTGAAAAAGGTTGTTTGTGTTCTAAAAATCGGTCTTCATAGTTTGTCAGAAGATACGGGCTAACTGGAGTTGGAATACGTAAAACGATATGAGTGTGATAAAAGCGATGGAAAAGCTGTCGAGGCTAGGTTTGAGCGAGTTTGGACCAAGTTCTACCAAAAACGGGCCAACGACCAAAACTTATAGCTATAAGCCATGACTTATGAGTTATTTTGGTGAAAAAACGTAGTTTGGCCTCTCAAAATGCGCCTTCATAGTTTGTCGAGAAGATACGGGCCAACTAGAGTTGGAATATGTGAAACGGTATGAGTGTGATAAAAGCGATGGAAAAAGCTGTCAGGCTAGGTTTGAGTTGTTTGGACCTAAGTCTATCCGAAACGGGTCAACAACCAAAACTCATAGCTATAAGCCACTACTTATGAGTTATTTTGGTGAAAAAATGTAGTTTGGGCCCTCAAAATCAGCCTTCATAGTTTTTAAGAAGATATGGGCCAACTGGACTTGGAATACGTGAAACGGTATGAGAGCGATAAAAACGGACGAAACACCTGTAGGGCTAGGTTGGAGCGAGTTTGGACCTAGTTCGATGCGAAACGGGTCAACGACAAAAGCTCATCGCTCTAAGCCGTGACTTACGAGTTATTTTCGTGAAAAAAGGTTGTTTGTGTTCTCAAAATCGGTCTTCATAGTTTGTTAAGAAGATACGGGCTAACTGGAGTTGGAATACGTAAAACGATATGAGTGTGATAAAAGCGATGAAAAAACGGTCGAGGCTAGGTTTGAGTCTGTTTGGACCTAGTTCTACCGAAAACGGGCCAACGACCAAAACTCATAGCTATAAGCAATGACTTATGAGTTATTTTGGTGAAAAAACGTAGTTTGGGCTCTCAAAATGCTGCCTTCATAGTTTGTCGAAGATACGGGCTAACTAGAGTTGAAATACGTAAAGCGATATGAGTGTGATAAAAGCCGATGGTGAAAGCTGTCGAGCTAGTTTTGAGTCGTTTGGACCTAGGTCTATACGAAACGGGCCAACAACCAAAACGCATAGCTATAAGTCACGACTTATGAGTTATTTTGGTGAAAAAATGTAGTTTGGGCCCTCAAAATCGGCCTTCATAGTTTTTTAAGAAGATATGGGCCAAGCTGGACTTCGAATACGTGAAACGAGTATGAGAGCGATAAAAGCGACGAAACACCGTAGGGCTAGGTTAGAGCGAGTTTAGACCTAGTTCGATGCGAAATGGGCCAACGACAAAAGCTCATCGCTCTAAGCCGTGACTTAGGAGTTATTTTGGTGGAAAAAGGTAGTTTGGGCTCTCAAAATCGGTCTTTATAGTTTGTCGAAGATACGGGCTAACTGGAGTTGGAATACGTAAAACGATATGAGTGTGATAAAAGCTGATGAAAAAATTGTAAGGCTAGGTTTGAGTCTGTTTGGACCTAGTTCTACCGAAAACGGGCCAACGACCAAAACTCATGGCTATAAGCTATGACTTATGAGTTATTTTGGTGAAAAAACGTAGTTTGGACTCTCAAAATGCGCCTTCATAGTTTGTCGGGAAGATACGGACCAACTAGAGTTGGAATATGTGAAACGGTATGAGTGTGATAAAAGCCGATGGAAAACTATTAGGCTAGGTTTGACTCGTTTGGACCTAGGTCTATCCGAAACGGGCCAACAACCAAAACTCATAGCTATAAGCCACGACTTATGAGTTATTTTGGTGAAAAAATACGAGCTTGGGCCCTCAAAATTAGCCTTCATAGTTTTTTTAAGAAGATATGGGCCAACTGGACTTGGAAAACGTGAAACGGTATAAGAGCGATACAAGCCGACGAAACACCGTAGGGCTACGTTGGAGCGAGTTTGGACCTAGTTCGATGCGAAACGAGCCAACGACAAAAGCTCATCGCTCTAAGCCGTGACTTACGAGTTATTTTGGGGAAAAAAGGTAGTTTGGGCTCTCAAAATCGGTCTTCATAGTTTGTCGAAGATACGAGATAATTGGAGTTGGAATACGTAAAACGATATGAGTGAGATAAAAGCCGATGAAAAAGCTGTAAGGCTAGGTTTGAGCAGTTTGGACTTAGTTCTACCGAAAGCGGGCCAACGAGCAAAACTCATAGCTATAAGCCATGACTTATGAGTTATTTTGTTGAAAAAATGTAGTTTGGGATCTCAAAATCCGCCTTCATAGTTTGTCAAGAAGATACGGGCCAACTAGAGTTGGAATACGTGAAACGGTATGAGTTTGATAAAAGCCGATGGAAAAGCTGTCGGTCTAGGTTTGAGTCCGTTTGGACCTAGGTCTATCCGAAACGGGCTAACAACCAAAACTCATAGCTATAAGCCACGACTTATGAGTTATTTTGGTGAAAAAATATAGTTTGGGCCCTAAAAATCGGCCTTCATAGTTTTTTGAAAAGATATGGGCCAACTTGGACTAGGAATACGTGAAACGGTATGAGAGCGATAAAAAATGACGAAACCTGTAGCGCTACGTTGGAGCGAGTTTGGACCTAGTTCGATGCGAAACGGGTCAACGATAAAAGCTCATCGCTCTAAGCCTTGACTTACTAGTTATTTTGGTGAAAAAAGGTTGTTTGTGTTCTTAAAATCGGTCTTCATAGTTTGTCGAAGATACGGTCTAATTGGAGTTGGACACATGAAATGATATGAGTGTGATAAAAGCCGATGAAAAAGCTGTAAGGCTAGGTTTGAGTTGTTCGGACCTACTTCTACGGAAACGGGCCAACGACCAAAACTCATAGCTATAAGCCATGACTTAAGAGTTATTGTGGTGAAAAAACGTAGTTTGGGCTCTCAAAATCTGCTTTCATAGTTTGTCGAAGATATGGGCCAACTAGAGTTGGAATACGTGAAACGGTATGAGTGTGATAAAAGCCGATGGAAAAAGCTGTCGAGCTAGGTTTGAGCTATTTGGACCTAGGTCTATTCGAAACGGGCCAACAACCAAAACTCATAGCTATAAGCTACGACTTATGAGTTATTTTGGTGAAAAAATACGGCTTTTGTCGTAAAAATCAGCCTTCATAGTTTTTTGAGAAGATATAGGCCAACTTGGACTTGGAATACGTGAAACGATATGAGAGCGATAAAAGCCGACGAAACCTGTAGCGCTACGTTGGAGCGAGTTTAGACCTAGTTCGATGCGAAACGGGCCAACGATAAAAGCTCATCGCTCTAAGCCTTGACTTACTAGTTATTTTGGTGAAAAAAGGTTGTTTGTGTTGTCAAAATCGGTCTTCATAGTTTGTCAAGAAGATACGGGCTAACCGGAGTTGGACACATGAAATGATATGAGTGTGATAAAAGCTGATGAAAAAGCTGTAAGGCTAGGTTTGAGTCTGTTCGGACCTAGGTCTATCCGAAACGGGCCAACAAACAAAACTCATAGCTATAAGCCACGACTTATGAGTTATTTTGGTGAAAAAATATAGTTTGAGCCCTCAAAATCGACCTTCATAGTTTTTTAAAAAGATATGGGCCAATTGGACTTAGAATACATGAAAAGGTATAACGACGATAAAAGCCGACGAAACAACTGTCGGGTTAGGTTAGAGCGAGTTTGGACCTAGTTCGATGCGAAATGGTGGAGAACGACAAAAGCTCATCGCTCTAAGCCGTGACTTACGAGTTATTTTGGTGAGAAAAGGTAGTTTGGGCTCTCAAAATCGGTCTTCATAGTTTGTCGAAGATACGGGTAACTGGAGTTTGAATACGTAAAACGATATGAGTGTGATAAAAGCCGATGAAAAAACTATAAGGCTAGGTTTGAGTCTGTTTGGACCTAGTTACGTCGAAACGGGCCAACGACCAAAGCCGATTGCTATAAGTCATGACTTATGAGTTATTTTGGTGAAAAAACGTAGTTTGGCCTCTCAAAATCCGCCTTCATAGTTTGTCGGGAAGATACGGACCAACTAGAGTTGGAATACGTGAACCGGTATGAGTGTGATAAAAGCTGGTGGAAAACTCGTTAGGCTAGGTTTGAGTCTGTTTGGACCTAAGTCTATCCGAAACGGGCCAACAACCAAAACTCATAGCTATAAGCCACGACTTATGAGTTATTTTGGTGAAAAAATGTAGTTTGGGCCCTCAAAATCAGCCTTCATAGTTTTTTAAGAAGATATGGGCCAACTAGACTTGAAATACGTGAAACGGTATAAGAGCGATAAAAGCCGACGAAACACCTGTAGGGCTAGGTTGCGGTAGTTTGGACCTAGTTCTATCGAAAACGGGCCAACGACCAAAACTCATAGCTATAAGCCATGACTTATGAGTTATTTTGGTGAAAAAACGTAGTTTGGGCTCTCAAAATCCGGCTTCATAGTTTGTCAAGAAGATACGGGCCAACTAGAGTTGGAATACGTGAAACGGTATGAGCGTGATAAAAGCCGATGGAAAAGCTGTCAAGCTAGGTTTGAGCTCGTTTGGACCTAGGTCTATCCGAAACGGGCCAACAACCAAAACTCATAGCTATAAGCCACGACTTATGAGTTATTTTGGTGAAAAAATGTAGTTTGTGCTCTCAAAATCGGCCTTCATAGTTTTTTAAGAAGATATGGGCCAACTGGACTTGGAATACGTGAAACGGTATGAGAGCGATTAAAATTGACGAAGCACCGTAGGCTAGGTTGGAGCAGTTTGGACCTAGTTCGATGTGAAACGGGCCAACGACAAAAGCTCATCGCTCTAAGCCGTGACTTACGAGTTATTTTGGTGAAAAAAGGTTGTTTGGGGTCTCAAAATCGGTCTTCATAGTTTGTCGAAGATACGGGCTAACTCGGAGTTGGAATACGTAAAACGATATGATCGAGATAAAAGCCGATGAAAAAGCTGTAAGGCTAGGTTTGTGCTTTGTTTGGACCTAGTTCTATCGAAAACGGGCCAACGACCAAAACTCATTGCTATAAGTCATGACTTATGAGTTATTTTGGTGAAAAAACGTAGTTTGGGATCTCAAAATCTGCCTTCATAGTTTGTCAAGAAGATACGGGCCAACTAGAGTTGGAATACGTGAAACGGTATGAGTGTGATAAAAGCCGATGAAAAAAGCTGTCGGGCTAGGTTTGAGTCTGTTTGGACCTAGGTCTATCCGAAACGGGCCAGCAACCAAAACTCATAGCTATAGGCCACGACTTATGAGTTATTTTGGTGAAAAAATATACTTTGGGCCCCGAAAATCGGCCTTCCTAGTTTTTTAAGAAGATATGGGCGAACTGGACTTGGAATACGTGAAACGGTATGAGAGTGATAAAAGCTGACGAAACACTGTAGAGCTATGTTGGAGCCGTTTGGACCTAGTTCGATGCAAAACGAGCCAACGATAAAAGCTCATCGCTCTAGGCCTTGAATTACGAGTTATTTTGGTGAAAAAAGGTTCTTTGGGCTCTCAAAATCGGTCTTTATAGTTTGTAAAGAAGATACGAAGCTAACTGGAGTTGGAATACGTAAAACGATATGAGTGTGATAAAAGCTGATGAAAAAGCTGTAAGGCTAGGTGTGAGCAGTTTGGACCAAGTTCTATCAAAAACGGGCCAACGACCAAAACTCATAGCTATAAGCCTTGACTTATGAGTTATTTTGGTGAAAAAACGTAGTTTGGGCTCTCAAAATTTGCCTTCATAGTTTGTCAAGAAGATACGGGCCAACTAGAGTTTGAATACGTGAAACTGTATGAGTGTGATAAAAGCCGATGGAAAAATTGTCGGGCTAAGTTTGAGTCGTTTAGACCTAGGTCTATCCGAAACGGCCGACGAACCAAAACTCATAGCTATAGGCCACGACTTATGAGTTATTTTGGTGAAAAAATGTAGTTTGGGCCCTCAAAATCGGCCTTCATAGTTTTTTAGAAGATATGGGCCAACTGGACTTGGAATACGTGAAACGGTATGAGAGCGATAAAAACGGACGAAACACCTGTAGGGCTAGGTTGGAGCAGTTTGGACCTAGTTCGATGCGAAACGGGTCAACGACAAAAGCTCATCGCTCTAAGCCGTGACTTACGAGTTATTTTCGTGAAAAAAAGGTTGTTTGTGTTCTCAAAATCGGTCTTCATAGTTTTTCAAGAAGATACGGGCTAACTGGAGTTGGAATACGTAAAACGATATGAGTGTGATAAAAGCCGATGAAAAAACGATCGAGGCTAGGTTTGAAGTCTGTTTGGACCTAGTTCTATCGAAAACGGGCCAACGACCAAAACTTATAGCTATAAGCCATGACTTATGAGTTATTTTGGTGAAAAAACGTAGTTTTGCCTCTCAAAATCCGCCTTCATAGTTTGTCGGGAAGATACGGGCCAACTAGAGTTGGAATACGAGAAACGGTATGAGTGTGATAAAAGCTGATGGAAAAGCTGTCGGGCTAGGTTTGAGCTGTTTGGACCTAAGTCTATCCGAAACGGGTCAACAACCAAAACTCATAGCTATAAGCCACGATTTATGAGTTATTTTGGTGAAAAACCGTAGTTTGGGCCCCCAAAATCGACCTTCATAGCTTTTTAAGAAGATATGGGCCAACTGGACTTGGAATACGTGAAACGGTATGAGAGCGATAAAAACGGACGAAACACCTGTAGGGCTAGGTTGGAGCGAGTTTGGACCTAGTTCGATGCGAAACGGGCCAACGATAAAAGCTCAACGCTCTAGGCCTTGACTTACGAGTTATTTTGGTGAAAAAAGGTTCTTTGTGTTCTAAAAATCGGTCTTCATAGTTTGCCAAGAAAATACGGGCTAAGCTGGAGTTGGATACGTGAAATGATATAAGTGTGATAAAAGCCGATGAAAAAGCTGTAAGGCTAGGTTTGAGTAGTTTGGACCAAGTTCTACCGAAAACGGGCCAACGACCAAAACTTATAGCTATAAGCCATGACTTATGAGTTATTTTGGTGAAAAAACGTAGTTTGGCCTCTCAAAATCCGCCTTCATAGTTTGTCGGGAAGATACGGGCCAACTAGAGTTGGAATACGTGAAACGGTATGAGTGTGATAAAAGCCGATGGAAAAGCTGTCGAGGCTAGGTTTGAGTCTGTTTGGACCTAAGTCTATACGAAACGGGTCAACAACCAAAACTCATAGCTATAAGCCACGACTTATGAGTTATTTTGGTGAAAAAATGTAGTTTGGGCCCTCAAAATCGACCTTCATAGTTTTTTAAGAAGATATGGACCAAGCTGGACTTGGAATACGTGAAACGGTATGAGAGCGATAAAAGCCGACGAAACACCGTAGGGCTAGGTTAGAGCGAGTTGGACCTAGTTCGATGCGAAATGGGCCAACGACAAAAGCTCATCGCTCTAAGCCGTGACTTATGAGTTATTTTGGTGAAAAAAGGTAGTTTGGGCTCTCAAAATCGGTCTTCATAGTTTGTCGAAGATACGGGCTAACTGGAGTTGGAATACATGAAACGATATGAGCGTGATAAAAACTCATGGAAAAACTTTCGGGCTAGGTTTGAGCTTGTTTGGACCTAGGTCTATCCGAAACGGGTCAACGACCAAAACTCATAGCTATAAGCCACGACTTATGAGTTATTTTTGTGAAAAATGTAGTTTGGGCCCTCAAAATCGGCTTTCATTGTTTTTAAGAAGATATGTGCCAAGCTGGACTTGGAATACGTGAAACGGTATGAGAGCGATAAAAGCCGACGAAACACTCGTAGGGCTAGGTTGGAGCGGTTTGGACCTAGTTCCATGCGAAACGGGTCAACGAGAAAAGCTCATCGCTCTAAGCCGTGACTTACGAGTTATTTTCGTGAAAAAAGGTTGTTTGTGTTCTCAAAATCGGTCTTCATAGTTTGTCAAGAAGATACGGGCTAACTTGGAGTTGGAATACGTAAAACGATATGAGTGTGATAAAAATTGATGGAAAAGCTGTCGAGGCTAGGTTTGAGTCTGTTTGGACCTAGGTCTATCCGAAACGGGCCAACAACCAAAACTCATAGCTATAAGCCACGACTTATGAGTTATTTTGGTGAAAAAATATAGTCCGGGCCCTCAAAATCAGCCTTCATAGTTTTTTAAGAAGATATGGACCAATCTGGACTTGGAATACGTGAAACGGTATGAGAGCGATAAAAGCGACGAAACATAGTAGGGCTAGGTTGGAGCGAGTTTGGACCTAGTTCGATGCGAAATGGGCCAACGACAAAAGCTCATCGCTCTAAGCCGTGACTTACGAGTTATTTTGGTGAAAAAAGGTAGTTTGGGCTCTCAAATTCGGTCTTCATAGTTTGTCAAGAAGATACGGGCTAACTGGAGTTGGAATACGTAAAACGATATGAGTGTGATAAAAGCTGATGAAAAAGCTGTAAGGCTAGGTTGGAGCGGTTTGGACCTAGTTCTACCGGAAACGGGCCAACGACCAAAACTCATAGCTATAAGCCATGACTTATGAGTTATTTTGGTGAAAAAACGTAGTTTGGGCTCTCAAAATGCGCCTTCATAGTTTGTCGGGAAGATACGGGCCAACTAGAGTTGGAATACGTGAAACGATATGAGCGTGATAAAAGCCGATGGAAAAGCTGTCGGGCTAGGTTTGAGTCTGTTTGGACCTAGGTCTATCCGAAACGGGTCAACAACCAAAACTCATAGCTATAAGCCACGACTTACGAGTTATTTTGGTGAAAAAATGTAGTTTGGGCCCTCAAAATCAGCCTTCATAGTTTTCTAAGAAGATACGGGCAAACTAGAGTTGGAATACGTGAAACGGTATGAGTGTGATAAAAGCTGATGGAAAAGCTGTTAGGCTAGGTTTGAGTCTGTTTGGACCTAGGTCTATACGAAACGGGCCAACAACCAAAACTCATAGCTATAAGCCACGACTTATGAGTTATTTTGGTGAAAAACTACGGTTTGGGCCCTAAAAATCGGCCTTCGTAGTTTTTGAGAAGATATGGGCCAAGCTGGACTTGGAATACATGAAACGGTATGGGAGCGATAAAAATTGACGAAACCTGTAGGGCTACGTTGGAGCGAGCTTGGACCTAGTTCGATGCGAAACGGGCCAACGATAAAAGCTCATCGCTCTAAGCCTTGACTTACGAGTTATTTTGGTGAAAAAAGGTTCTTTGTGTTCTAAAAATCGGTCTTCATAGTTTGCCAGAAAATACGGGCTAGCTGGAGTTGGATACGTGAAATGATATGAGTGTGATAAAAGCTGATGAAAAAGCTGTAAGGCTAGGTTGGAGCGAGTTTGGACCAAGTTCTACGGAAACGGGCCAACGACCAAAACTCATAGCTATAACCCATGACTTATGAGTTATTTTGGTGAAAAAACGTAGTTTGGCCTCTCAAAATGCTGCCTTCATAGTTTGTCGAGAAGATACGGGCCAACTAGAGTTGGAATACGTGAAACGGTATGAGTGTGATAAAAGCGATGGAAAAGCTGTCGGGCTAGGTTTGAGTCTGTTTGGACCTAGGTCTATACGAAACGGGTCAACAACCAAAACTCATAGCTATAAGCCACGATTTATGAGTTATTTTGGTGAAAAAATGTAGTTTGGGCCCTCGAAATCGGCCTTCATAGTTTTTAAGAAGATATGGGCCAAGCTGGACTTGGAATACGTGAAACGGTATGAGAGCGATAAAAACGGACGAAACATCTTGTAGGGCTAGGTTGGAGCGGTTTGGACCTAGTTCGATGCGAAACGGGTCAACGACAAAAGCTCATCGCTCTAAGCCGTGACTTACGAGTTATTTTCGTGAAAAAAGGTTGTTTGTGTTCTCGAAAATCGGTCTTCATAGTTTGTCAGAAGATACGGGCTAGCTGGAGTTGGAATATGTAAAACGATATGAGTGTGATAAAAACGGATGAAAAAGCTGTCGGACTAGGTTTGAGTCTGTTTGGACCTAGTTCTACCGAAAACGGGCCAACGACCAAAACTCATAGCTATAAGCAATGACTTATGAGTTATTTTG
This sequence comes from Dovyalis caffra, assembly GCA_963924115.1. NCBI lineage: Eukaryota > Viridiplantae > Streptophyta > Magnoliopsida > Malpighiales > Salicaceae > Dovyalis > Dovyalis caffra. The sequence continues at coordinate 27,854 of CAWUPB010000398.1, forward strand.
GTGAAAAAACGTAGTTTGGGCTCTCAAAATCCGCCTTCATAGTTTGTCAGAAGATACGGGCTAGCTGGAGTTAGAATACGTAAAACGATATGAGTGTGATAAAAGCTGATGGTGAAAGCTGTCGAGGCTAGTTTTGAGTTGTTTGGACCTAGGTCTATCCGAAACGGGCCAACAACCAAAATTCATAGCTATAAGTCACGACTTATGAGTTATTTTGGTGAAAAAATGTAGTTTGGGCCCTCGAAATCAGCCTTCATAGTTTTTAAGAAGATATGGGCCCACTTGGACTTGGAATACGTGAAACGGTATGAGAGCGATAAAAACGGACGAAACACTTGTAGGGCTAGGTTGGAGCGGTTTGGACCTAGTTCGATGCGAAACGGGTCAACGACAAAAGCTCATCGCTCTAAGCCGTGACTTACTAGTTATTTTGGTGAAAAAGGTTGTTTGTGTTCTAAAAATCGGTCTTCATAGTTTGTCGAAGATACGGGCTAGCTGGAGTTGGAATACGTAAAACGATATGAGTGTGATAAAAGCCGATGGTGAAGCTGTCGAGGCTAGTTTTGAGTCGTTTGGACCTAGGTCTATGCGAAACGGGCCAACAACCAAAACTCATAGCTATAAGTCACGACTTATGAGTTATTTTGGTGGAAAAGGTTGTTTGTGTTTTAAAAATCGGTCTTCATAGTTTGTCAAGAAGATACGGGCTAACTGGAGTTGGAATACGTAAAACGATATGAGTGTGATAAAAGCGATGGTGAAGCTGTCGAGGCTAGTTTTGAGTCTGTTTGGACCTAGGTCTATCCGAAACGGGCCAACAACCAAAATTCATAGCTATAAGTCACGACTTATGAGTTATTTTGGTGAAAAAATGTAGTTTGGGCCCTCAAAATCGGCCTTCATAGTTTTTTAAGAAGATATGGGCCAACTTGGACTTGGAATACGTGAAACGGTATGAGAGTGATAAAAACGGACGAAACACTCGTAGGGCTAGGTTGGAGCGGTTTGGACCTAGTTCGATGCGAAACGGGTCAACGACAAAAGCTCATCGCTCTAAGCCGTGACTTACTAGTTATTTTGGTGAAAAAGGTTGTTTGTGTTCTAAAAATCGGTCTTCATAGTTTGTCGAAGATACGGGCTAGCTGGAGTTGGAATACGTAAAACGATATGAGTGTGATAAAAGCGATGGTGAAGCTTGTCGGGCTAGTTTTGAGTCTGTTTGGACCTAGGTCTATCCGAAACGGGCCAACAACCAAAACTCATAGCTATAAGTCACGACTTATGAGTTATTTTGGTGAAAAAATGTAGTTTGGGCCCTCAAAATTAGCCTTCATAGTTTTTTAAGAAGATATGGGCCAAGCTGGACTTGGAATACGTGAAACGGTATGAGAGCGATAAAAGCGATGAAACCTGTAGGGCTACGTTGGAGCGAGCTTGGACCTAGTTCGATACGAAACGGGCCAACGATAAAAGCTCATCGCTCTAAGCCTTGACTTACGAGTTATTTTGGTGAAAAAAGGTTCTTTGTGTTCTAAAAATCGGTCTTCATAGTTTGTCATGAAAATACGGGCTAAGCTGGAGTTGGATACGTGAAATGATATCGGTGTGATAAAAGCGATGAAAAAGCTGTAAGGCTAGGTTGGAGCGAGTTTGGACCAAGTTCTACCGAAAACGGGCCAACGACCAAAACTCATAGCTATAAGCCATGACTTATGAGTTATTTTGGTGAAAAAACGTAGTTTGGCCTCTCAAAATCTGTCTTCATAGTTTGTCGGGAAGATACGGGCCAAGCTAGAGTTGGAATACGTGAAACGGTATGAGTGTGATAAAAGCGATGGAAAAGCTGTCGGGCTAGGTTTGAGTCTGTTTGGACCTAAGTCTATTTGAAACGGGTCAACAACCAAAACTCATAGCTATAAGCCACGACTTATGAGTTATTTTGGTGAAAAAATGTAGTTTGGGCCCTCAAAATCGGCCTTCATAGTTTTTTAAGAAGATATGGGCCAACTTGGACTTGGAATACGTGAAACGGTATGAGAGCGATAAAAACAAACGAAACACCTGTAGGGCTAGGTTGGAGCGGTTTGGACCTAGTTCGATGCGAAACGGGTCAACGACAAAAGCTCATCGCTCTAAGCCGTGACTTACGAGTTATTTTCATGAAAAAAGGTTGTTTGTGTTCTCAAAATCGGTCTTCATAGTTTGTCAGAAGATACGGGCTAGCTGGAGTTGGAATACGTAAAACGATATGAGTGTGATAAAAGCTGATGAAAAAACGGTCGGGTTAGGTTTGAGACTGTTTGGACCTAGTTCTACCGAAAACGGGCCAACGACCAAAACTCATAGCTATAAGCAATGACTTATGAGTTATTTTGGTGAAAAAACGTAGTTTGGGCTCTCAAAATGCGCCTTCATAGTTGTTTAAGAAGATACGGGCCAACTAGAGTTGGAATACGTGAAACGGTATGAGTGTGATAAAAGCGATGGAAAAACTATCGAGCTAGGTTTGAGTTGTTTTTACCTAGGTCTATTTGAAACGGGCCAACAACAAAAGCTCATAGCTATAAGCCACGACTTATGAGTTATTTTGGTGAAAAACTACGGTTTGGGCCCTAAAAATCGGCCTTCGTAGTTTTTCGGAAGATATGGGCCAAGCTGGACTTGGAATACGTGAAACGGTATGAGAGCAATAAAAGCGACGAAACTTGTAGGGCTACGTTGGAGCGAGCTTGGACCTAGTTCGATGCGAAACGGGCCAACGATAAAAGCTCATCGCTCTAAGCCTTGACTTACGAGTTATTTTGGTGAAAAAAGGTTCTTTGTGTTCTAAAAATCGGTCTTCATAGTTTGTCAGAAAATATGGGCTAGCTGGAGTTGGATACGTGAAATGATATCGGTGTGATAAAAGCGATGAAAAAAGCGTAAGGCTAGGTTGGAGCGAGTTTGGACCAAGTTCTACGGAAACGGGCCAACGACCAAAACTCATAGCTATAAGCCATGACTTATGAGTTATTTTGGTGAAAAAACGTAGTTTGGCCTCTCAAAATCTGCCTTCATAGTTTGTCGGGAAGATACGGGCCAACTAGAGTTGGAATACGTGAAACGGTATGAGTGTGATAAAAGCTGATGGAAAAGCTGTCAGGCTAGGTTTGAAGTTTGTTTGGACCTAGGTCTATACGAAACGGGTCAACAACCAAAACTCATAGCTATAAGCCACGACTTATGAGTTATTTTGGTGAAAAAATGTAGTTTGGGGCCTCGAAATCGGCCTTCATAGTTTTTTAAGAAGATATGGGCCAAGTTGGACTTGGAATACGTGAAACGGTATGAGAGCGATAAAAACGGACGAAACACTCGTAGGGCTAGGTTGGAGCGAGTTTGGACCTAGTTCGATGCGAAACGGGTCAACGACAAAAGCTCATCGCTCTAAGCCGTGACTTACGAGTTATTTTCGTGGAAAAAGGTTGTTTGTGTTCTCAAAATCGATCTTCATAGTTTGTCGAAGATACGGGCTAGCTGGAGTTGGAATACGTAAAACGATATGAGTGTGATAAAAGCTGATGAAAAAGCTGTCGAGCTAGGTTTGAGTCTGTTTGGACCTAGTTCTACGAAAACGGGCCAACGACCAAAACTCATAGCTATAAGCAATGACTTATGAGTTATTTTGGTGAAAAAACGTAGTTTGGGCTCTCAAAATCTGCATTCATAGTTGTTTAAGAAGATACGGGCCAACTAGAGTTGGAATACGTGAAACGGTATGAGTGTGATAAAAGCGATGGAAAAACTATCGGGCTAGGTTTGAGCTATTTGGACCTAGAGTCTATTTGAAACGGGCCAACAACAAAAGCTCATAGCTATAAGCCACGACTTATGAGTTATTTTGGTGAAAAACTACGGTTTAGGCCCTAAAAATCGGCTTTCGTAGTTTTTTCGGAAGATATGGGCCAAGCTGGACTTGGGAATACGTGAAACGGTATGAGAGCAATAAAAGCGACGAAACCTATAGGGCTACGTTGGAGCGAGCTTGGACCTAGTTCGATGCGAAACGGGCCAACGATAAAAGCTCATCGCTCTAAGCCTTGACTTACGAGTTATTTTGGTGAAAAAAGGTTCTTTGTGTTCTAAAAATCGGTCTTCATAGTTTGTCATTAAAATACGGGCTAGCTTGGAGTTGGATACGTGAAATGATATTAGTGTGATAAAAGCGATGAAAAAACTATAGGGCTAGGTTAGAGCGAGTTTGGACCAAGTTCTACCGGAAACGGGCCAACGACCAAAACTCATAGCTATACGCCATGACTTATGAGTTATTTTGGTGAAAAAACGTAGTTTGGCCTCTCAAAATCTACCTTCATAGTTTGTCGGGAAGATACGGGCCAACTAGAGTTGGAATACGTGAAACGGTATGAGTGTGATAAAAGCGATGGAGAAAGCTGTCGATGCTAGGTTTGAGTTTGTTTGGACCTAGGTCTATACGAAACGGGTCAACAACCAAAACTCATAGCTATAAGCCACGACTTATGAGTTATTTTGGTGAAAAAATGTAGTTTGGGGCCTCGAAATCGGCCTTCATTGTTTTTTAAGAAGATATGGGCCAAGTTGGACTTGGAATACGTGAAACGGTATGAGAGCGATAAAAACGGACGAAGCAACTTGTAGGGCTAGGTTGGAGCGGTTTGGACCTAGTTCGATGCGAAACGGGTCAACGACAAAAGCTCATCGCTCTAGCCGTGACTTACGAGTTATTTTCGTGGAAAAAGGTTGTTTGTGTTCTCAAAATCGGTCTTCATAGTTTGTCGAGAAGATACGGGCTAGCTGGAGTTGGAATACGTAAAACGATATGAGTGTGATAAAAGCTGATGAAAAAGCTGTCGAGGCTAGGTTTGAAGTTTGTTTGGACCTAGTTCTACGAAAACGGGCCAACGTCCAAAACTCATAGCTATAAGCGATGACTTATGAGTTATTTTGGTGAAAAAACGTAGTTTGGGCTCTCAAAATCTGCATTCATAGTTGTTTAAGAAGATACGGGCCAACTAGAGTTGGAATACGTGAAACGGTATGAGTGTGATAAAAGCGATGGAAAAACTATCGGGCTAGGTTTGAGATTTGTTTGGACCTAGGTCTATTCGAAACGGGCCAACAACAAAAGCTCATAGCTATAACCACGACTTATGAGTTATTTTGGTGAAAAACTACGGTTTAGGCCCTAAAAATCGGCCTTCGTAGTTTTTTCGGAAGATATGGGCCAAGCTGGACTGGGAATACGTGAAACGGTATGAGAGCGATAAAAGCGACGAAACCTGTAGGGCTACGTTGGAGCGAGCTTGGACCTAGTTCGATGCGAAACGGGCCAACGATAAAAGCTCATCGCTCTAAGCCTTGACTTACGAGTTATTTTGGTGAAAAAAGGTTCTTTGTGTTCTAAAAATCGGTCTTCATAGTTTGTCATGAAAATACGGGCTAGCTGGAGTTGGATACGTGAAATGATATCGGTGTGATAAAAGCGATGAAAAAGCTGTAAGGCTAGGTTGGAGCGAGTTTGGACCAAGTTCTACGGAAACGGGCCAACGACCAAAACTCATAGCTATAAGCCATGACTTATGAGTTATTTTGGTGAAAAAACGTAGTTTGGCCTCTCAAAATCTACCTTCATAGTTTGTCGGGAAGATACGGGCCAACTAGAGTTGGAATACGTGAAACGGTATGAGTGTGATAAAAGCGATGGAGAAACTATCGGGCTAGGTTTGAGTCTGTTTGGACCTAGGTCTATACGAAACGGGTCAACAACCAAAACTCATAGCTATAAGCCACGACTTATGAGTTATTTTGGTGAAAAAATGTAGTTTGGGGCCTCGAAATCGGCCTTCATAGTTTTTTAAGAAGATATGGGCCAAGCTTGGACTTGGAATACGTGAAACGGTATGAGAGCGATAAAAACGGACGAAACAACTGTAGGGCTAGGTTGGAGCGAGTTTGGACCTAGTTCGAGGCGAAACGGGTCAACGAGAAAAGCTCATCGCTCTAAGCCGTGACTTACGAGTTATTTTCGTGAAAAAAGGTTGTTTGTGTTCTCAAAATCGGTCTTCATAGTTTGTCAAGAAGATACGGGCTAGCTGGAGTTGGAATACGTAAAACGATATGAGTGTGATAAAAGCCGATGAAAAAACGGTCGAGGCTAGGTTTTGAAGCTGTTTGGACCTAGTTCTACCGAAAACGGGCCAACGACCAAAACTCATAGCTATAAGCAATGACTTATGAGTTATTTTGGTGAAAAAACGTAGTTTGGGCTCTCAAAATCTGCCTTCATAGTTGTTTAAGAAGATACGGGCCAACTAGAGTTGGAATACGTGAAACGGTATGAGTGTGATAAAAGCGATGGAAAAACTATCGGGTTAGGTTTGAGTTTGTATGGACCTAGGTCTATTTGAAACGGGCCAACAACAAAAGCTCATAGCTATAAGCCACGACTTATGAGTTATTTTGGTGAAAAACTACGGTTTGGGCCCTAAAAATCGGCCTTCGTAGTTTTTTCGGAAGATATGGGCCAAGCTGGACTTGGAATACGTGAAACGGTATGAGAGCAATAAAAGCGACGAAACCTGTAGGGCTACGTTGGAGCGAGCTTGGACCTGGTTCGATGCGAAACGGGCCAACGATAAAAGCTCATCGCTCTAAGCCTTGACTTACGAGTTATTTTGGTGAAAAAAGGTTCTTTGTGTTCTAAAAATTAGTCTTCATAGTTTGTCAAGAAAATACGGGCTAGCTGGAGTTGGATACGTGAAATGATATCGGTGTGATAAAAGCTGATGAAAAAGCTGTAAGGCTAGGTTGGAGCGAGTTTGGACCAAGTTCTACCGAAAACGGGCCAACGACCAAAACTCATAGCTATAAGTCATGACTTATGAGTTATTTTGGTGAAAAAACGTAGTTTGGGCTCTCAAAATCTGCCTTCATAGTTTGTTAAGAAGATACGGGCCAACTAGAGTTAGAATACGTGAAACGGTATGAGTGTGATAAAAGCTGATGGAAAAGCTGTCGGGCTAGGTTTGAGTCTGTTTGGACCTAGGTCTATTTGAAACGGGCCAACAACAAAAGCTCATAGCTATAAGCCACGACTTATGAGTTATTTTGGTGAAAAACTACAGTTTGGGCCCTAAAAATCGGCCTTCGTATCTTTTTCGAGAAGATATGGGCCAAGCTGGACTTGGAATACGTGAAACGGTATGAGAGCGATAAAAGCGACGAAACACCGTAGGGCTACGTTGGAGCGAGCTTGGACCTAGTTCGATGCGAAACGGGCCAACGATTAAAGCTCATCGCTCTAAGCCTTGACTTACGAGTTATTTTGGTGAAAAAAGGTTCTTTGTATTCTAAAAATCGGTCTTCATAGTTTGTCAAGAAAATACGAGCTAGCTGGAGTTGGATACGTGAAATGATATCGAGTGTGATAAAAGCCGATGAAAAAGCTGTAAGGCTAGGTTGGAGCGAGTTTGGAACAAGTTCTACCGGAAACGGGCCAACGACCAAAACTCATAGCTATAAGCCATGACTTATGAGTTATTTTGGTGAAAAAACGTAGTTTGGCCTCTCAAAATCTGCCTCCATAGTTTGTCGGGAAGATACGGGCCAACTAGAGTTGGAATACGTGAAACGGTATGAGTGTGATAAAAGCGATGGAAAAATCATCGGTCTAGGTTTGAGTTGTTTGGACCTAGGTCTATTCGAAACGGGTCAACAACCAAAACTCATAGCTATAAGCCACGACTTATGAGTTATTTTGGTGAAAAAATATAGTTTGGGCCCTCAAAATCGGCCTTCATAGTTTTTTAAGAAGATATGGGCCAAGCTTGGACTTGGAATACGTGAAACGGTATGAGAGCGATAAAAACGGACGAAACACTTGTAGGGCTAGGTAGGAGCGAGTTTGGACCTAGTTCGATGCGAAACGGGTCAACGACAAAAGCTCATTGCTACTAGCCGTGACTTACGAGTTATTTTCGTGAAAAAAGGTTGTTTGTGTTCTCAAAATCGGTCTTCATAGTTTGTCGAAAAGATAGGGGCTAGCTGGAGTTGGAATACGTAAAACGATATGAGTGTGATAAAAGCTGATAAAAAAGCTGTCGAGGCTAGGTTTGAGTACGTTTGGACCGAGTTCTACCGAAAACGGGCCAACGACCAAAACTCATAGCTATAAGCAATGACTTATGAGTTATTTTGATGAAAAAACGTAGTTTGGGCTCTCAAAATGCGCCTTCATAGTTTGTTAAGAAGATACGTGCCAACTAGAGTTGGAATACGTGAAACGGTATGAGTGTGATAAAAGCGATGGAAAAGCTGTCGAGCTAGGTTTGAGTCTGTTTGGACCTAGGTCTATTTGAAACGGGCCAACAACAAAAGCTCATAGCTATAAGCCACGACTTATGAGTTATTTTGGTGAAAAACTACGGTTTGGGCCCTAAAAATCGACCTTCGAATCTTTTTCGAAGATATGGGCCAAGCTGGACTTGGAATACGTGAAACGGTATGAGAGCGATAAAAGCCGACGAAACACTGTAGGGCTACGTTGGAGCGAGCTTAGACCTAGTTCGATGCGAAACGGGCCAACGATAAAAGCTCATCGCTCTAAGCCTTGACTTACGAGTTATTTTGGTGAAAAAAGGTTCTTTGTGTTCTAAAAATCGGTCTTCATAGTTTGCCAAGAAAATACGGGCTAGCTGAAGTTGGATACGTGAAATGATATGAGTGTGATAAAAGCTGATGAAAAAGCTGTAAGGCTAGGTTGGAGCGAGTTTGGACCAAGTTCTACCGAAAACGGGCCAACGACCAAAACTCATAGCTATAAGCCATGACTTATGAGTTATTTTGGTGAAAGAACGTAGTTTGGCCTCTCAAAATGCTGCCTTCATAGTTTGTCGGGAAGATACGGGCCAACTAGAGTTGGAATACGTGAAACGGTATGAGTGTGATAAAAGCGATGGAAAAAGTGTCGGGCTAGGTTTGAGTTGTTTGGACCTAGGTCTATACGAAACGGGTCAACGACCAAAACTCATAGCTATAAGCCACGACTTATGAGTTATTTTGGTGAAAAAATGTAGTTTGGGGCCTCAAAATCGGCCTTCATAGTTTTTTAAAAAGATATGGGCCAATTTGGACTTGGAATACGTGAAACGGTATGAGAGCGATAAAAACGGACGAAACACTTGTAGGGCTAGATTGGAGTAGTTTGGACCTAGTTCGATGCGAAACGGGTCAACGACAAAAGCTCATCGCTCTAAGCCGTGACTTACGAGTTATTTTCGTGAAAAAAGGTTGTTTGTGTTCTCAAAATCGGTCTTCATAGTTTGTCAAGAAGATACGGGCTAGCTGGAGTTGGAATACGTAAAACGATATGAGTGTGATAAAAGCGATGAAAAAAGCTGTCAGGCTAGGTTTGAGTCTGTTTGGACCTAGTTCTACCGAAAACGGACCAACGACCAAAACTCATAGCTATAAGTCATGACTTATGAGTTATTTTGGTTAAAAAACGTAGTTTGGGCTCTCAAAATCTGCCTTCATAGTTTGTTAAGAAGATACGGGCCAACTAGAGTTGGAATACGTGAAACGGTATGAGTGTGATAAAAGCTGATGGAAAAAGCTGTCAGGCTAGGTTTGAGTCTGTTTGGACCTAGGTCTATTTGAAACGGGCCAACAACAAAAGCTCATAGCTATAAGCCACGACTTATGAGTTATTTTGGTGAAAAACTACAGTTTGGGCCCTAAAAATCGGCGTTCGTATCTTTTTCGGAAGATATGGGCCAAGCTGGACTTGGAATACGTGAAACGGTATGAGAGCGATAAAAGCGACGAAACACTGTAGGGCTACGTTGGAGCGAGCTTGGACCTAGTTCGATGCGAAACGGGCCAACGATAAAAGCTCATCGCTCTAAGCCTTGACTTACGAGTTATTTTGGTGAAAAAAGGTTCTTTGTGTTCTAAAAATCGGTCTTCATAGTTTGCCAAGAAAATACGGGCTAGCTGAAGTTGGATACGTGAAATGATATGAGTGTGATAAAAGCTGATGAAAAAGCTGTAAGGCTAGGTTGGAGCGGTTTGGACCAAGTTCTACGGAAACGGGCCAACGACCAAAACTCATAGCTATAAGCCATGACTTATGAGTTATTTTGGTGAAAAAACGTAGTTTGGCCTCTCAAAATCTGCCTTCATAGTTTGTCGGGAAGATACGGGCCAACTAGAGTTGGAATACGTGAAACGGTATGAGTGTGATAAAAGCGATGGAAAAAGCTGTCGGGCTAGGTTTGAGTTGTTTGGACCTAGGTCTATACGAAACGGGTCAACAACCAAAACTCATAGCTATAAGCCACGACTTATGAGTTATTTTGGTGAAAAAATGTAGTTTGGGGCCTCGAAATCGGCCTTCATAGTTTTTTAAGAAGATATGGGCCAACTTGGACTTGGAATACGTGAAACGGTATGAGAGCGATAAAAACGGACGAAACACCTGTAGGGCTAGGTTGGAGCGAGTTTGGACCTAGTTCGATGCGAAACGGGTCAAAGACAAAAGCTCATCGCTCTAAGCCGTGACTTACGAGTTATTTTCGTGAAAAAAGGTTGTTTGTGTTCTCAAAATCGGTCTTCATAGTTTGTCGAGAAGATACGGGCTAGCTGGAGTTGGAATACGTAAAACGATATGAGTGTGATAAAAGCTGATGAAAAAAGCTGTCGAGGCTAGGTTTGAGTCTGTTTGGACCTAGTTCTACCGAAAACGGACCAACGACCAAAACTCATAGCTATAAGTCATGACTTATGAGTTATTTTGGTGAAAAAACGTAGTTTGGGCTCTCAAAATGCTGCCTTCATAGTTTGTTAAGAAGATACGGGCCAACTAGAGTTGGAATACGTGAAACGGTATGAGTGTGATAAAAGCTGATGGAAAAGCTGTCGAGGCTAGGTTTGAAGTTTGTTTGGACCTAGGTCTATTTGAAACGGGCCAACAACAAAAGCTCATAGCTATAAGCCACGACTTATGAGTTATTTTGGTGAAAAACTACGAGTTTGGGCCCTAAAAATCGGCCTTCGTATCTTTTTCGGAAGATATGGGCCAAGCTGGACTTGGAATACGTGAAACGGTATGAGAGCGATAAAAGCGACGAAACTCGTAGGGCTACGTTGGAGCGAGCTTGGACCTAGTTCGATGCGAAACGGGCCAACGATTAAAGCTCATCGCTCTAAGCCTTGACTTACGAGTTATTTTGGTGAAAAAAGGTTCTTTGTGTTCTAAAAATCGGTCTTCATAGTTTGTCAAGAAAATACGAGCTAGCTGGAGTTGGATACGTGAAATGATATCGAGTGTGATAAAAGCGATGAAAAAGCTGTAAGGCTAGGTTGGAGCACTTTGGACCAAGTTCTACCGGAAACGGGCCAACGACCAAAACTCATAGCTATAAGCCATGACTTATGAGTTATTTTGGTGAAAAAACGTAGTTTGGCCTCTCAAAATCTGCCTCCATAGTTTGTCGGGAAGATACGGGCCAAGCTAGAGTTGGAATACGTGAAACGGTATGAGTGTGATAAAAGCGATGGAAAAATCGTCGGTCTAGGTTTGAGTTGTTTGGACCTAGGTCTATACGAAACGGGTCAACAACCAAAACTCATAGCTGTAAGCCACGACTTATGAGTTATTTTGGTGAAAAAATATAGTTTGGGCCCTCGAAATCGGCCTTCATAGTTTTTTAAGAAGATATGGGCCAATCTGGACTTGGAATACGTGAAACGGTATGAGAGCGATAAAAACGGACGAAACACTTGTAGGGCTAGGTAGGAGCAGTTTGGACCTAGTTCGATGCGAAACGGGTCAACGACAAAAGCTCATCGCTCTAGCCGTGACTTACGAGTTATTTTCGTGAAAAAAGGTTGTTTGTGTTCTCAAAATCGGTCTTCATAGTTTGTCGAAAAGATAGGGGCTAGCTGGAGTTGGAATACGTAAAACGATATGAGTGTGATAAAAGCCGATAAAAAAGCTGTCGAGGCTAGGTTTGAGTCTGTTTGGACCAGGTTCTACGAAAACGGGCCAACGACCAAAACTCATAGCTATAAGCAATGACTTATGAGTTATTTTGATGAAAAAACGTAGTTTGGGCTCTCAAAATGCGCCTTCATAGTTTGTTAAGAAGATACGTGCCAACTAGAGTTGGAATACGTGAAACGGTATGAGTGTGATAAAAGCTGATGGAAAAGCTGTCGAGCTAGGTTTGAAGTCTGTTTGGACCTAGAGTCTATCCGAAACGGGCCAACAACAAAAGCTCATAGCTATAAGCCACGACTTATGAGTTATTTTGGTGAAAAACTACGGTTTGGGCCCTAAAAATCGGCCTTCGAATCTTTTTCGGAAGATATGGGCCAAGCTGGACTTGGAATACGTGAAACGGTATGAGAGCGATAAAAGCTGACGAAACACTGTAGGGCTACGTTGGAGCGAGCTTGGACCTAGTTCGATGCGAAACGGGCCAACGATAAAAGCTCATCGCTCTAAGCCTTGACTTACGAGTTATTTTGGTGAAAAAAGGTTCTTTGTGTTCTAAAAATCGGTCTTCATAGTTTGCCAAGAAAATACGGGCTAAGCGAAGTTGGATACGTGAAATGATATGAGTGTGATAAAAGCTGATGAAAAAGCTGTAAGGGTAGGTTGGAGCGAGTTTGGACCAAGTTCTACCGAAAACGGGCCAACGACCAAAACTCATAGCTATAAGCCATGACTTATGAGTTATTTTGGTGAAAAAACGTAGTTTGGCCTCTCAAAATCTGCCTTCATAGTTTGTCGAGAAGATACGGGCCAAGCTAGAGTTGGAATACGTGAAACGGTATGAGTGTGATAAAAGCTGATGGAAAAAGTGTCGGGCTAGGTTTGAGTCTGTTTGGACCTAGGTCTATACGAAACGGGTCGACGACCAAAACTCATAGCTATAAGCCACGACTTATGAGTTATTTTGGTGAAAAAATGTAGTTTGGGGCCTCGAAATCGGCCTTCATAGTTTTTTAAAAAGATATGGGCCAAGCTTGGACTTGGAATACGTGAAACGGTATGAGAGCGATAAAAACGGACGAAACACCTGTAGGGCTAGGTTGGAGTAGTTTGGACCTAGTTCGATGCGAAACGGGTCAAAGACAAAAGCTCATCGCTCTAGCCGTGACTTACGAGTTATTTTCGTGAAAAAAGGTTGTTTGTGTTCTCAAAATCGGTCTTCATAGTTTGTCGAAGATACGGGCTAGCTTGGAGTTGGAATATGTAAAACGATATGAGTGTGATAAAAGCTGATGAAAAAGCTGTCGAGGCTAGGTTTGAAGTCTGTTTGGACCTAGTTCTACGAAAACGGACCAACGACCAAAACTCATAGCTATAAGTCATGACTTATGAGTTATTTTGGTTAAAAAACGTAGTTTGGGCTCTCAAAATCTGCCTTCATAGTTTGTTAAGAAGATACGGGCCAACTAGAGTTGGAATACGTGAAACGGTATGAGTGTGATAAAAGCTGATGGAAAAGCTGTCGGGCTAGGTTTGAGCTATTTGGACCTAGAGTCTATTTGAAACGGGCCAACAACAAAAGCTCATAGCTATAAGCCACGACTTATGAGTTATTTTGGTGAAAAACTACGAGTTTGGGCCCTAAAAATCGGCGTTCGTATCTTTTTCGGAAGATATGGGCCAAGCTGGACTTGGAATACGTGAAACGGTATGAGAGCGATAAAAGCGACGAAACACTGTAGGGCTACGTTGGAGCGAGCTTGGACCTAGTTCGATGCGAAATGGGCCAACGATAAAAGCTCATCGCTCTAAGCCTTTACTTACGAGTTATTTTGGTGAAAAAAGGTTCTTTGTGTTCTAAAAATCGGTCTTCATAGTTTGCCAAGAAAATACGGGCTAGCTGAAGTTGGATACGTGAAATGATATGAGTGTCATAAAAGCTGATGAAAAAGCTGTAAGGCTAGGTTGGAGCGAGTTTGGACCAAGTTCTACGGAAATGGGCCAACGACCAAAACTCATAGCTATAAGCCATGACTTATGAGTTATTTTGGTGAAAAAACGTAGTTTGGCCTCTCAAAATCTGCCTTCATAGTTTGTCGGGAAGATACGGGCCAACTAGAGTTGGAATACGTGAAACGGTATGAGTGTGATAAAAGCGATGGAAAAAGTGTCGGGCTAGGTTTGAGCGGTTTGGACCTAGTTCGATGCGAAACGGGTCAACGACAAAAGCTCATCGCTCTAAGCCGTGACTTACGAGTTATTTTCGTGAAAAAAGGTTGTTTGTGTTCTCAAAATCGGTCTTCATAGTTTGTCAAGAAGATACGGGCTAGCTTGGAGTTGGAATACGTAAAACGATATGAGTGTGATAAAAGCTGATGAAAAAACGGTCGAGGCTAGGTTTTGAAGCTGTTTGGACCTAGTTCTACCGAAAACGGGCCAACGACCAAAACTCATAGCTATAAGCAATAACTTATGAGTTATTTTGGTGAAAAAACGTAGTTTGGGCTCTCAAAATCTGCCTTCATAGTTGTTTAAGAAGATACGGAGCCAACTAGAGTTGGAATACGTGAAACGGTATGAGTGTGATAAAAGCGATGGAAAAACTATCGGGTTAGGTTTGAGTTTGTATGGACCTAGGTCTATTTGAAACGGGCCAACAACAAAAGCTCATAGCTATAAGCCACGACTTATGAGTTATTTTGGTGAAAAACTACGGTTTGGGCCCTAAAAATCGGCCTTCGTATCTTTTTCGGAAGATATGGGCCAAGCTGGACTTGGAATACGTGAAACGGTATGAGAGCGATAAAAGCGACGAAACTCGTAGGGCTACGTTGGAGCGAGCTTGGACCTAGTTCGATGCGAAATGGGCCAACGATAAAAGCTCATCGCTCTAAGCCTTTACTTACGAGTTATTTTGGTGAAAAAAGGTTCTTTGTGTTCTAAAAATCGGTCTTCATAGTTTGCCAAGAAAATACGAGCTAAGCGAAGTTGGATACGTGAAATGATATGAGTGTGATAAAAGCTGATGAAAAAGCTGTAAGGCTAGGTTGGAGTAGTTTGGACCAAGTTCTACCGGAAACGGGCCAACGACCAAAACTCATAGCTATAAGCCATGACTTATGAGTTATTTTGGTGAAAAAACGTAGTTTAGCCTCTCAAAATGCTGCCTTCATAGTTTGTCGGGAAGATACGGGCTAACTAGAGTTGGAATACGTGAAACGGTATGAGTGTGATAAAAGCTGATGGAAAAAGTGTCGGGCTAGGTTTGAGTCTGTTTGGACCTAGGTCTATCCGAAACGGGTCAACAACCAAAACTCATAGCTATAAGCCACGACTTATGAGTTATTTTGGTGAAAAAATGTAGTTTGGGGCCTCAAAATCGGCCTTCATAGTTTTTAAGAAGATGTGGGCCAAGCTGGACTTGGAATACGTGAAACGGTATGAGAGCGATAAAAACGGACGAAACACCTGTAGGGCTAGGTTGGAGTAGTTTGGACCTAGTTCGATGCGAAACGGGTCAAAGACAAAAGCTCATCGCTCTAAGCCTTGACTTATGAGTTATTTTGGTGAAAAAAGGTTATTTGTGTTCTAAAAATCGGTCTTCATAGTTTGCCAGAAAATACGGGCTAGCTGAAGTTGGATACGTGAAATGATATGAGTGTGATAAAAGCTGATGAAAAAGCTGTAAGGCTAGGTTGGAGCGAGTTTGGACCAAGTTCTACCGGAAACGGGCCAACAACCAAAACTCATAGCTATAAGCCATGACTTATGAGTTATTTTGGTGAAAAAACGTAGTTTGGCCTCTCAAAATGCTGCCTTCATAGTTTGTCGGGAAGATACGGGCCAAGCTAGAGTTGGAATACGTGAAATGGTATGAGTGTGATAAAAACTAATGGAAAAGCTGTCGGCCTAGGTTTGAGTCTGTTTGGACCTAGGTCTATACGAAACGGGTCAACAACCAAAACTCATAGCTATAAGCCACGACTTATGAGTTATTTCGGTGAAAAAATATAGTTTGGGGCCTCAAAATCGGCCTTAATAGTTTTTTAAGAAGATATGGGCCAAGCTGGACTTGGAATACGTGAAACGGTATGAGAGCGATAAAAACGGACGAAACACTATAGGGCTAGGTCGGAGCGGTTTGGACCTAGTTCGATGCGAAACGGGTCAAAGACAAAAGCTCATCGCTCTAGCCGTGACTTACGAGTTATTTTCGTGAAAAAAGGTTGTTTGTGTTCTCAAAATCGGTCTTCATAGTTTGTCAAAAAGATACGGAGCTAAGCTGGAGTTGGAATACGTAAAACGATATGAGTGTGATAAAAGCGATGAAAAAGCTGTCGAGGCTAGGTTTGAGTCTGTTTGGACCTAGTTCTACCAAAAACGGGCCAACGACCAAAACTCATAGCTATAAGTCATGACTTATGAGTTATTTTGGTGAAAAAACGTAGTTTGGGCTCTCAAAATCTGCCTTCATAGTTTCTTAAGAAGATACGGGCCAACTAGAGTTGGAATACGTGAAACGGTATGAGTGTGATAAAAGCGATGGAAAAGCTGTCGAGCTAGGTTTGAGTTCGTTTGGACCTAGGTCTATTTGAAACGGGCCAACAACAAAAGCTCATAGCTATAAGCCACGACTTATGAGTTATTTTGGTGAAAAACTACGGTTTGGGCCCTAAAAATCGGCCTTCGTATCTTTTCGGAAGATATGGGCCAAGCTTGGACTTGGAATACGTGAAACGGTATGAGAGCGATAAAAGCGACGAAACTCGTAGGGCTACGTTGGAGCGAGCTTGGACCTAGTTCGATGCGAAACGGGCCAACGATAAAAGCTCATCGCTCTAAGCCTTGACTTACGAGTTATTTTGGTGAAAAAAGGTTCTTTGTGTTCTAAAAATCGGTCTTCATAGTTTGTCATGAAAATACGGGCTAGCTGGAGTTGGATACGTGAAATTATATCGGTGTGATAAAAGCCGATGGAAAAGCTGTAAGGCTAGGTTGGAGCAGCTTTGGACCAAGTTCTACGGAAACGGGCCAACGACCAAAACTCATAGCTATAAGCCATGACTTATGAGTTATTTTGGTGAAAAAACGTAGTTTGGCCTCTCAAAATCTACCTTCATAGTTTGTCGGGAAGATACGGGCCAACTAGAGTTGGAATACGTGAAACGGTATGAGTGTGATAAAAGCCGATGGAGAAACTATCGGGCTAGGTTTGAGTCTGTTTGGACCTAGGTCTATTTGAAACGGGTCAACAACCAAAACTCATAGCTATAAGCCACGACTTATGAGTTATTTTGGTGAAAAAATGTAGTTTGGGATCTCAAAATCGGTCTTCATAGTTTGTCAAGAAGATACGGGCTAAGCTGGAGTTGGAATACGTAAAATGATATGAGTGTGATAAAAGCGATGAAAAATCTGTCGAGGCTAGGTTTGAGTCTGTTTGGACCTAGTTCTACCGAAAACGGCCAATGACCAAAACTCATAGCTATAAGCATGACTTATGAGTTATTTTGGTAAAAAACATAGTTTGGGCTCTCAAAATCTGCATTCATAGTTGTTTAAGAAGATACGGGCCAACTAGAGTTGGAATACGTGAAACGGTATGAGTGTGATAAAAGCCGATGGAAAAGCTGTCGGGCTAGGTTTGAGTCTGTTTGGACCTAGGTCTATTTGAAACGGGCCAACAACAAAAGCTCATAGCTATAAGCCACGACTTATGAGTTATTTTGGTGAAAAACTACGAGTTTGGGCCCTAAAAATCGGCCTTCGTAGTTTTTCGGAAGATATGGGCCAAGCTGGACTTGGAATACGTGAAACGGTATGAGAGCAATAAAAGCCGACGAAACCTGTAGGGCTACGTTGGAGCGAGCTTGGACCTAGTTCGATGCGAAACGGGCCAACGATAAAAGCTCATCGCTCTAAGCCGTGACTTACGAGTTATTTTCGTGAAAAAAGGTTTGTTGTGTTCTCAAAATCGGTCTTCATAGTTTGTCGAAGATACGGGCTAACTGGAGTTGGAATACGTAAAACGATATGAGTGTGATAAAAGCTGATGAAAAAAGCTGTCGAGGCTAGGTTTGAGTCTGTTTGGACCTAGTTCTACCGAAAACGGACCAACGACCAAAACTCATAGCTATAAGTCATGACTTATGAGTTATTTTGGTTAAAAAACGTAGTTTGGGCTCTCAAAATGCTGCCTTCATAGTTTGTTAAGAAGATACGGGCCAACTAGAGTTGGAATACGTGAAACGGTATGAGTGTGATAAAAGCTGATGGAAAAACTGTCGGGCTAGGTTTGAGTTTGTTTGGACCTAGATCTATTTGAAACGGGCCAACAACAAAAGCTCATAGCTATAAGCCACGACTTATGAGTTATTTTGGTGAAAAACTACGAGTTTGGGCCCTAAAAATCGGCCTTCGTATCTTTTTCGGAAGATATGGGCCAAGCTTGGACTTGGAATACGTGAAACGGTATGAGAGCGATAAAAGCGACGAAACTCGTAGGGCTACGTTGGAGCGAGCTTGGACCTAGTTCGATGCGAAACGGGCCAACGATAAAAGCTCATCGCTCTAAGCCTTGACTTACGAGTTATTTTGGTGAAAAAAGGTTCTTTGTGTTCTAAAAATCGGTCTTCATAGTTTGTCATGAAAATACGGGCTAACTGGAGTTGGATACGTGAAATGATATCGGTGTGATAAAAGCGATGAAAAAGCTGTAAGGCTAGGTTGGAGCAGTTTGGACCAAGTTCTACGGAAACGGGCCAACGACCAAAACTCATAGCTATAAGCCATGACTTATGAGTTATTTTGGTGAAAAAACGTAGTTTGGCCTCTCAAAATCTACCTTCATAGTTTGTCGGGAAGATACGGGCCAACTAGAGTTGGAATACGTGAAACGGTATGAGTGTGATAAAAGCGATGGAGAAACTATCGGGCTAGGTTTGAGTTTGTTTGGACCTAGGTCTATACGAAACGGGTCAACAACCAAAACTCATAGCTATAAGCCACGACTTATGAGTTATTTTGGTGAAAAAATGTAGTTTGGGATCTCAAAATCGGTCTTCATAGTTTGTCAAGAAGATACGGGCTAGCTGGAGTTGGAATACGTAAAATGATATGAGTGTGATAAAAGCGATGAAAAAGCTGTCGAGGCTAGGTTGGAGCGAGTTTGGACCAAGTTCTACCGGAAACGGGCCAACGACCAAAACTCATAGCTATAAGCCATGACTTATGAGTTATTTTGGTGAAAAAACGTAGTTTGGCCTCTCAAAATCTACCTTCATAGTTTGTCGGGAAGATACGGGCCAACTAGAGTTGGAATACGTGAAACGGTATGAGTGTGATAAAAGCGATGGAGAAACTATCGAGGCTAGGTTTGAGCTGTTTGGACCTAGGTCTATTCGAAACGGGTCAACAACCAAAACTCATAGCTATAAGCCACGACTTATGAGTTATTTTGGTGAAAAAATGTAGTTTGGGATCTCAAAATCGGTCTTCATAGTTTGTCGAAGATACGGGCTAGCTGGAGTTGGAATACGTAAAATGATATGAGTGTGATAAAAGCTGATGAAAAAGCTGTCGAGGCTAGGTTTGAGTCTGTTTGGACCTAGTTCTACCGAAAACGGGCCAATGACCAAAACTCATAGCTATAAGCAATGACTTATGAGTTATTTTGGTGAAAAAACATAGTTTGGGCTCTCAAAATCTGCATTCATAGTTGTTTAAGAAGATACGGGCCAACTAGAGTTGGAATACGTGAAACGGTATGAGTGTGATAAAAGCCGATGGAAAAACTGTCGAGGCTAGGTTTGAGTCTGTTTGGACCTAGGTCTATTTGAAACGGGCCAACAACAAAAGCTCATAGCTATAAGCCACGACTTATGAGTTATTTTGGTGAAAAACTACAGTTTGGGCCCTAAAAATCGGCCTTCGTAGTTTTTTCGGAAGATATGGGCCAAGCTTGGACTTGGAATACGTGAAACGGTATGAGAGCGATAAAAGCGACGAAACCTGTAGGGCTACGTTGGAGCGAGCTTGGACCTAGTTCGATGCGAAACGGGCCAACGATAAAAGCTCATCGCTCTAAGCCGTGACTTACGAGTTATTTTCGTGAAAAAAGGTTTGTTGTGTTCTCAAAATCGGTCTTCATAGTTTGTCAGAAGATACGGGCTAACTGGAGTTGGAATACGTAAAACGATATGAGTGTGATAAAAGCCGATGAAAAAGCTGTCGAGGCTAGGTTTGAGCTGTTTGGACCTAGTTCTACCGAAAACGGACCAACGACCAAAACTCATAGCTATAAGTCATGACTTATGAGTTATTTTGGTTAAAAAACGTAGTTTGGGCTCTCAAAATCTGCCTTCATAGTTTGTTAAGAAGATACGGGCCAACTAGAGTTGGAATACGTGAAACGGTATGAGTGTGATAAAAGCCGATGGAAAAGCTGTCGAGCTAGGTTTGAGTCTGTTTAGACCTAGATCTATTTGAAACGGGCCAACAACAAAAGCTCATAGCTATAAGCCACGACTTATGAGTTATTTTGGTGAAAAACTACGAGTTTGGGCCCTAAAAATCGGCCTTCGTATCTTTTTCGAAGATATGGGCCAAGCTGGACTTGGAATACGTGAAACGGTATGAGAGCGATAAAAGCGACGAAACCTGTAGGGCTACGTTGGAGCGAGCTTGGACCTAGTTCGATGCGAAACGGGCCAACGATAAAAGCTCATCGCTCTAAGCCTTGACTTACGAGTTATTTTGGTGAAAAAAGGTTCTTTGTGTTCTAAAAATCGGTCTTCATAGTTTGTCATGAAAATACGGGCTAACTGGAGTTGGAATACGTAAAACGATATGAGTGTGATAAAAGCTGATGAAAAAAGCTGTCGAGGCTAGGTTTGAGTCTGTTTGGACCTAGTTCTACCGAAAACGGACCAACGACCAAAACTCATAGCTATAAGTCATGACTTATGAGTTATTTTGGTTAAAAAACGTAGTTTGGGCTCTCAAAATCTGCCTTCATAGTTTGTTAAGAAGATACGGGCCAACTAGAGTTGGAATACGTGAAACGGTATGAGTGTGATAAAAGCGATGGAAAAGCTGTCGGGCTAGGTTTGAGTCTGTTTGGACCTAGGTCTATTTGAAACGGGCCAACAACAAAAGCTCATAGCTATAAGCCACGACTTATGAGTTATTTTGGTGAAAAACTACGAGTTTGGGCCCTAAAAATCAGCCTTCGTAGTTTTTTCGGAAGATATGGGCCAACTTGGACTTGGAATACGTGAAACGGTATGAGAGCGATAAAAGCGACGAAACTCTGTAGGGCTACGTTGGAGCGAGCTTGGACCTAGTTCGATGCGAAACGGGCCAACGATAAAAGCTCATCGCTCTGAGCCGTGACTTACGAGTTATTTTCGTGAAAAAAGGTTTGTTGTGTTCTCGAAATCGGTCTTCATAGTTTGTCGAAGATACGGGCTAGCTTGGAGTTGGAATACGTAAAACGATATGAGTGTGATAAAAGCCGATGAAAAAGCTGTCGAGGCTAGGTTTGAGTCTGTTTGGACCTAGTTCTACCGAAAACGGACCAACGACCAAAACTCATAGCTATAAGTCATGACTTATGAGTTATTTTGGTTAAAAAACGTAGTTTGGGCTCTCAAAATCCGCCTTCATAGTTTGTTAAGAAGATACGGGCCAACTAGAGTTGGAATACGTGAAACGGTATGAGTGTGATAAAAGCGATGGAAAAGCTGTCGAGCTAGGTTTGAGTACGTTTAGACCTAGATCTATTTGAAACGGGCCAACAACAAAAGCTCATAGCTATAAGCCACGACTTATGAGTTATTTTGGTGAAAAACTACGAGTTTGGGCCCTAAAAATCGGCCTTCGTATCTTTTTCGGAAGATATGGGCCAAGCTGGACTTGGAATACGTGAAACGGTATGAGAGCGATAAAAGCGACGAAACCTGTAGGGCTACGTTGGAGCGAGCTTGGACCTAGTTCGATGCGAAACGGGCCAACGATAAAAGCTCATCGCTCTAAGCCTTGACTTACGAGTTATTTTGGTGAAAAAAGGTTCTTTGTGTTCTAAAAATCGGTCTTCATAGTTTGTCATGAAAATACGGGCTAGCTGGAGTTGGATACGTGAAATGATATCGGTGTGATAAAAGCGATGAAAAAGCTGTAAGGCTAGGTTGGAGCACTTTGGACCAAGTTCTACGGAAACGGGCCAACGACCAAAACTCATAGCTATAAGCCATGACTTATGAGTTATTTTGGTGAAAAAACATAGTTTGGCCTCTCAAAATCTACCTTCATAGTTTGTCGGGAAGATACGGGCCAACTAGAGTTGGAATACGTGAAACGGTATGAGTGTGATAAAAGCTGATGGAGAAACTATCGGGCTAGGTTTGAGTCTGTTTGGACCTAGGTCTATACGAAACGGGTCAACAACCAAAACTCATAGCTATAAGCCACGACTTATGAGTTATTTTGGTGAAAAAATGTAGTTTGGGATCTCAAAATCGGTCTTCGTAGTTTGTCGAAGATACGGGCTAAGCTGGAGTTGGAATACGTAAAATGATATGAGTGTGATAAAAGCTGATGAAAAAGCTGTCGAGGCTAGGTTTGAGTCTGTTTGGACCTAGTTCTACCGAAAACGGGCCTATGACCAAAACTCATAGCTATAAGCGATGACTTATGAGTTATTTTGGTGAAAAAACATAGTTTGGGCTCTCAAAATGCTGCATTCATAGTTGTTTAAGAAGATACGGGCCAACTAGAGTTGGAATACGTGAAACGGTATGAGTGTGATAAAAGCTGATGGAAAAAGCTGTCGAGGCTAGGTTGGAGTCTGTTTGGACCTAGAGTCTATTTGAAACGGGCCAACAACAAAAGCTCATAGCTATAAGCCACGACTTATGAGTTATTTTGGTGAAAAACTACGAGTTTGGGCCCTAAAAATCGGCCTTCGTAGTTTTTTCGGAAGATATGGGCCAAGCTTGGACTTGGAATACGTGAAACGGTATGAGAGCAATAAAAGCGACGAAACCTGTAGGGCTACGTTGGAGCGAGCTTGGACCTAGTTCGATGCGAAACGGGCCAACGATAAAAGCTCATCGCTCTAGCCGTGACTTACGAGTTATTTTCGTGAAAAAAGGTTTGTTGTGTTCTCAAAATCGGTCTTCATAGTTTGTCAGAAGATACGGGCTAAGCTGGAGTTGGAATACGTAAAACGATATGAGTGTGATAAAAGCTGATGAAAAAGCTGTCGAGGCTAGGTTTGAGATCTGTTTGGACCTAGTTCTACCGAAAACGGACCAACGACCAAAACTCATAGCTATAAGTCATGACTTATGAGTTATTTTGGTTAAAAAACGTAGTTTGGGCTCTCAAAATGCTGCCTTCATAGTTTGTTAAGAAGATACGGGCCAACTAGAGTTGGAATACGTGAAACGGTATGAGTGTGATAAAAGCGATGGAAAAGCTGTCGAGGCTAGGTTTGAGTCTGTTTGGACCTAGATCTATTTGAAACGGGCCAACAACAAAAGCTCATAGCTATAAGCCACGACTTATGAGTTATTTTGGTGAAAAACTACGAGTTTGGGCCCTAAAAATCGGCCTTCGTATCTTTTTCGAGAAGATATGGGCCAAGCTGGACTTGGAATACGTGAAACGGTATGAGAGCGATAAAAGCGACGAAACCTGTAGGGCTACGTTGGAGCGAGCTTGGACCTAGTTCGATGCGAAACGGGCCAACGATAAAAGCTCATCGCTCTAAGCCTTGACTTACGAGTTATTTTGGTGAAAAAAGGTTCTTTGTGTTCTAAAAATCGGTCTTCATAGTTTGTCATGAAAATACGGGCTAGCTGGAGTTGGATACGTGAAATGATATCGGTGTGATAAAAGCGATGAAAAAGCTGTAAGGCTAGGTTGGAGCAGTTTGGACCAAGTTCTACGGAAACGGGCCAACGACCAAAACTCATAGCTATAAGCCATGACTTATGAGTTATTTTGGTGAAAAAACATAGTTTGGCCTCTCAAAATCTACCTTCATAGTTTGTCGGGAAGATACGGGCCAACTAGAGTTGGAATACGTGAAACGGTATGAGTGTGATAAAAGCTGATGGAGAAACTATCGAGGCTAGGTTTGAGACTTGTTTGGACCTAGGTCTATACGAAACGAGTCAACAACCAAAACTCATAGCTATAAGCCACGACTTATGAGTTATTTTGGTGAAAAAATGTAGTTTGGGATCTCAAAATCGGTCTTCATAGTTTGTCAAGAAGATACGGGCTAGCTTGGAGTTGGAATACGTAAAATGATATGAGTGTGATAAAAGCGATGAAAAAGCTGTCGGGCTAGGTTTGAGTCTGTTTGGACCTAGTTCTACCGAAAACGGGCCAATGACCAAAACTCATAGCTATAAGCGATGACTTATAAGTTATTTTGGTGAAAAAACATAGTTTGGGCTCTCGAAATGCTGCATTCATAGTTGTTTAAGAAGATACGGGCCAACTAGAGTTGGAATACGTGAAACGGTATGAGTGTGATAAAAGCGATGGAAAAGCTGTCGGGCTAGGTTTGAGTCTGTTTGGACCTAGGTCTATTTGAAACGGGCCAACAACAAAAGCTCATAGCTATAAGCCACGACTTATGAGTTATTTTGGTGAAAAACTACGGTTTGGGCCCTAAAAATCGGCCTTCGTAGTTTTTCGGAAGATATGGGCCAACTTGGACTTGGAATACGTGAAACGGTATGAGAGCGATAAAAGCGACGAAACTCGTAGGGCTACGTTGGAGCGAGCTTGGACCTAGTTCGATGCGAAACGGGCCAACGATAAAAGCTCATCGCTCTAGCCGTGACTTACGAGTTATTTTCGTGAAAAAAGGTTTGTTGTGTTCTCAAAATCGGTCTTCATAGTTTGTCAAGAAGATACGGGCTAGCTGGAGTTGGAATACGTAAAACGATATGAGTGTGATAAAAGCGATGAAAAAACTATCGAGGCTAGGTTTGAGTCTGTTTGGACCTAGTTCTACCGAAAACGGACCAACGACCAAAACTCATAGCTATAAGTCATGACTTATGAGTTATTTTGGTTAAAAAACGTAGTTTGGGCTCTCAAAATCTGCCTTCATAGTTTGTTAAGAAGATACGGGCCAACTAGAGTTGGAATACGTGAAACGGTATGAGTGTGATAAAAGCGATGGAAAAGCTGTCGGGCTAAGTTTGAGTCTGTTTGGACCTAGATCTATTTGAAACGGGCAACCAACAAAAGCTCATAGCTATAAGCCACGACTTATGAGTTATTTTGGTGAAAAACTACGGTTTGGGCCCTAAAAATCGGCCTCCGTATCTTTTTCGGAAGATATGGGCCAAGCTGGACTTGGAATACGTGAAACGGTATGAGAGCGATAAAAGCGACGAAACCTGTAGGGCTACGTTGGAGCGACTTGGACCTAGTTCGATGCGAAACGGGCCAACGATAAAAGCTCATCGCTCTAAGCCTTGACTTACGAGTTATTTTGGTGAAAAAAGGTTCTTTGTGTTCTAAAAATCGGTCTTCATAGTTTGCCAAGAAAATACGGGCTAGCTGGAGTTGGATAAGTGAAATGATATCGGTGTGATAAAAGCTGATGAAAAAGCTGTAAGGCTAGGTTGGAGCGAGTTTGGACCAAGTTCTACGAAAACGGGCCAACGACCAAAACTCATAGCTATAAGCCATGACTTATGAGTTATTTTGGTGAAGAAACGTAGTTTGGCCTCTCAAAATCTGCCTTCATAGTTTGTCGAGAAGATACGGGCCAACTAGAGTTGGAATACGTGAAATGGTATGAGTGTGATAAAAGCTGATGGAAAAGCTGTCGGCCTAGGTTTGAGTCTGTTTGGACCTAGGTCTATACGAAACGGGTCAACAACCAAACTCATAGCTATAAGCCTCGACTTATGAGTTATTTCGGTGAAAAAATGTAGTTTGGGGACTCAAAATCGGCCTTCATAGTTTTTAAGAAGATATGGGCCAAGCTTGGACTTGGAATACGTGAAACGGTATGAGAGCGATAAAAACGGACGAAACAACTGTAGGGCTAGGTTAGAGCGAGTTTGGACCTAGTTCGATGCGAAACGGGTCAAAGACAAAAGCTCATCGCTCTAGCCGTGACTTACGAGTTATTTTCGTGAAAAAAGGTTGTTTGTGTTCTCGAAATCGGTCTTCATAGTTTGTCGAAGATACGGGCTAGCTGGAGTTGGAATACGTAAAACGATATGAGTGTGATAAAAGCGATGAAAAAGCTGTCGGGCTAGGTTTGAGCTATTTGGACCTAGTTCTACCGAAAACGGACCAACGACCAAAACTCATAGCTATAAGTCATGACTTATGAGTTATTTTGGTTAAAAAACGTAGTTTGGCCTCTCAAAATCCGCCTTCATAGTTTGTCGGGAAGATACGGGCCAACTAGAGTTGGAATACGTGAAACGGTATGAGTGTGATAAAAGCGATGGAAAAGCTGTCGAGGCTAGGTTTGAGACTGTTTGGACCTAGGTCTATTTGAAACGGGCCAATGACCAAAACTCATAGCTATAAGCCATGACTTATGAGTTATTTTGGTGAAAAAACGTAGTTTGGCCTCTCAAAATCTGCCTTCATAGTTTGTCGGGAAGATACGGGCCAACTAGAGTTGGAATACGTGAAACGGTATGAGTGTGATAAAAGCTGATGGAAAAGCTTGTCGAGGCTAGGTTTGAGTACGTTTGGACCTAGGTCTATTTGAAACGGGCCAACAACAAAAGCTCACAGCTATAAGCCACGACTTATGAGTTATTTTGGTGAAAAACTACGGTTTGGGCCCTAAAAATCGGCCTTCGTAGTTTTTGAGAAGATATGGGCGAAGCTTGGACTTGGAATACGTGAAACGGTATGAGAGCGATAAAGCGACGAAACCTGTAGGGCTACGTTGGAGCGAGCTTGGACCTAGTTCGATGCGAAACGGGCCAACGATAAAAGCTCATCGCTCTAAGCCTTGAGTTACGAGTTATTTTGGTGAAAAAAGGTTCTTTGTGTTCTAAAAATCGGTCTTCATAGTTTCTCAGAAGATACGGGCTAGCTTGGAGTTGGAATACGTAAGACGATATGAGTGTGATAAAAGCGATGAAAAAGCTGTAAGGCTAGGTTGGAGCGGTTCGGATCGAGTTCTATCGGAAACGGGCCAACGACCAAAACTCATAGCTATAAGCCATGACTTATGAGTTATTTTGGTGAAAAAACGTAGTTTGGCCTCTCAAAATGCTGCCTTCATAGTTTGTCGGGAAGATACGGGCCAAGCTAGAGTTGGAATACGTGAAACGGTATGAGTGTGATAAAAGCTGATGGAAAAACTTGTCGGGCTAGGTTTGAGTTTGTTTGGACCTAGGTCTATTTGAAACGGGCCAACAACAAAAGCTCATAGCTATAAGCCACGACTTATGAGTTATTTTGGTGAAAAACTACGGTTTGGGCCCTAAAAATCGGCCTTCGTAGTTTTTGAGAAGATATGGGCCAAGCTGGACTTGGAATACGTGAAACGGTATGAGAGCGATAAAAGCGACGAAACACTGTAGGGCTACGTTGGAGCGGCTTGGACCTAGTTCGATGCGAAACGGGCCAACGATAAAAGCTCATCGCTCTAAGCCTTGACTTACGAGTTATTTTGGTGAAAAAAGGTTCTTTGTGTTCTAAAAATCGGTCTTCATAGTTTGCCAGAAAATACGGGCTAAGCTGGAGTTGGATACGTGAAATGATATGAGTGTGATAAAAGCTGATGAAAAAAGCTGTAAGGCTAGGTTGGAGCGGTTTGGACCAAGTTCTATCGGAAACGGGCCAACGACCAAAACTCATAGCTATAAGCCATGACTTATGAGTTATTTTGGTGAAAAAACGTAGTTTGGCCTCTCAAAATGCTGCCTTCATAGTTTGTCGGGAAGATACGGGCCAACTAGAGTTGGAATACGTGAAACGGTATGAGTGTGATAAAAGCGATGGAAAAGCTGTCGGGCTAGGTTTGAGTTTGTTTGGACCTAAGTCTATACGAAACGAGTCAACAACCAAAACTCATAGCTATAAGCCACGACTTATGAGTTATTTTGGTGAAAAAATGTAGTTTGGGCCCTCGAAATCGGCCTTCATAGTTTTTAAGAAGATATGGGCCAAGCTTGGACTTGGAATACGTGAAACGGTATGAGAGCGATAAAAACGGACGAAACAACTATAGGGCTAGGTTGGAGCGAGTTTGGACCTAGTTCGATGCGAAACGGGTCAACGACAAAAGCTCATCGCTCTAAGCCGTGACTTACGAGTTATTTTCGTGAAAAAAGGTTGTTTGTGTTCTCAAAATCCGTCTTCATAGTTTGTCAGAAGATACGGGCCAGCTAGAGTTGGAATACGTAAAACGATATGAGTGTGATAAAAGCGATGAAAAAGCTGTCGAGGCTAGGTTTGAGTCTGTTTGGACCTAGTTACTATCGAAAACGGGCCAACGACCAAAACTCATAGCTATAAGCAATGACTTATGAGTTATTTTGGTGAAAAAACGTAGTTTGGGATCTCAAAATGCTGCCTTCATAGTTTCTTAAGAAGATACGGGCCAAGCTAGAGTTGGAATACGTGAAACGGTATGAGTGTGATAAAAGCTGATGAAAAAGCTGTCGAGGCTAGGTTTGAGTCTGTTTGGACCTAGGTCTATTTGAAACGGGCCAACAACAAAAGCTCATAGCTATAAGCCACGACTTATGAGTTATTTTGGTGAAAAACTACGGTTAGGGCCCTAAAAATCGGCCTTCGTAGTTTTTGAGAAGATATGGGCCAAGCTTGGACTTGGAATACGTGAAACGGTATGAGAGCGATAAAAGCGACGAAACACTGTAGGGCTACGTTGGAGCGAGCTTGGACCTAGTTCGATGCGAAACGGGCCAACGATAAAAGCTCATCGCTCTAAGCCTTGACTTACGAGTTATTTTGGTGAAAAAAGGTTACTTTGTGTTCTAAAAATCGGTCTTCATAGTTTGTCGAGAAGATACGGGCTAGCTTGGAGTTGGAATACGTAAGACGATATGAGTGTGATAAAAGCGATGAAAAAGCTGTAAGGCTAGGTTGGAGCGAGTTTGGACCAAGTTCTACGGAAACGGGCCAACGATCAAAACTCATAGCTATAAGCCATGACTTATGAGTTATTTTGGTGAAAAAACGTAGTTTGGCCTCTCAAAATGCTGCCTTCATAGTTTGTCGGGAAGATACGGGCCAACTAGAGTTGGAATACGGGAAATGGTATGAGTGTGATAAAAGCGATGGAAAAAGCTGTCGGGCTAGGTTTGAGTCTGTTTGGACCTAGGTCTATCCGAAACGGGCCGACAACCAAAACTCATAGCTATAAGCCACGACTTATGAGTTATTTTGGTGAAAAAATGTAGTTTGGGCCCTCGAAATCGGCCTTCATAGTTTTTTAAGAAGATATGGGCCAAGCTTGGACTTGGAATACGTGAAACGGTATGAGAGCGATAAAAACGGACGAAACACTTGTAGGGCTAGGTTGGAGCGAGTTTGGACCTAGTTCGATGCGAAACGGGTCAACGACAAAAGCTCATCGCTCTAAGCCGTGACTTACGAGTTATTTTCGTGAAAAAAGGTTGTTTGTGTTCTCAAAATCGGTCTTCATAGTTTGTCAGAAGATACGGGCTAGCTGGAGTTGGAATACGTAAAACGATATGAGTGTGATAAAAGCGATGAAAAAAGCTGTCGAGGCTAGGTTTGAGCATGTTCGGACCTAGTTCTATCGAAAACGGGCCAACGACCAAAACTCATAGCTATAAGCGATGACTTATGAGTTATTTTGGTGAAAAAACTTAGTTTGGGGTCTCAAAATGCTGCCTTCATAGTTTGTTAAGAAGATACGGGCCAACTAGAGTTGGAATACGTGAAACGGTATGAGTGTGATAAAAGCTGATGAAAAAAGCTGTTAGGCTAGGTTTGAGTTTGTTTGGACCTAGAGTCTATTTGAAACGGGCCAACAACAAAAGCTCATAGCTATAAGCCACGACTTATGAGTTATTTTGGTGAAAAACTACGAGTTAGGGCCCTAAAAATCGGCCTTCCTAGTTTTTGAGAAGATATGGGCCAAGTTGGACTTGGAATACGTGAAACGGTATGAGAGCGATAAAAGCGACGAAACCTGTAGGGCTACGTTGGAGCGGCTTGGACCTAGTTCGATGCGAAACGGGCCAACGATAAAAGCTCATCGCTCTAAGCCTTGACTTACGAGTTATTTTGGTGAAAAAAGGTTACTTTGTGTTCTAAAAATCGGTCTTCATAGTTTGTCGAAGATACGGGCTAGCTGGAGTTGGAATACGTAAGACGATATGAGTGTGATAAAAGCGATGAAAAAAGCTGTAAGGCTAGGTTGGAGCGAGTTTGGACCAAGTTCTACGGAAACGGGCCAACGATCAAAACTCATAGCTATAAGCGATGACTTATGAGTTATTTTGGTGAAAAAACGTAGTTTGGGGTCTCAAAATGCTGCCTTCATAGTTTGTTGAGAAGATACGGGCCAATTAGAGTTGGAATACGTGAAACGGTATGAGTGTGATAAAAGCTGATGGAAAAAGCTGTCGAGGCTAGGTTGGAGTCTGTTTGGACCTAGGTCTATTTGAAACGGGCCAACAACAAAAGCTCACAGCTATAAGCCACGACTTATGAGTTATTTTGGTGAAAAACTACGGTTTGGGCCACTAAAAATCGGCCTTCGTAGTTTTTGAGAAGATATGGGCCAAGCTTGGACTTGGAATACGTGAAACGGTATGAGAGCGATAAAAGCGACGAAACCTGTAGGGCTACGTTGGAGCGAGCTTGGACCTAGTTCGATGCGAAACGGGCCAACGATAAAAGCTCATCGCTCTAAGCCTTGAGTTACGAGTTATTTTGGTGAAAAAAGGTTCTTTGTGTTCTAAAAATCGGTCTTCATAGTTTCTCGAGAAGATACGGGCTAAGCTGGAGTTGGAATACGTAAGACGATATGAGTGTGATAAAAGCGATGAAAAAAGCTGTAAGGCTAGGTTGGAGCGAGTTTGGATCAAGTTCTATCGGAAACGGGCCAACGACCAAAACTCATAGCTATAAGCCATGACTTATGAGTTATTTTGGTGAAAAAACGTAGTTTGGCCTCTCAAAATCTGCCTTCATAGTTTGTCGGGAAGATACGGGCCAACTAGAGTTGGAATACGTGAAACGGTATGAGTGTGATAAAAGCGATGGAAATGCTTGTCGGGCTAGGTTTGAGTTTGTTTGGACCTAGGTCTATTTGAAACGGGCCAACAACAAAAGCTCGTAGCTATAAGCCACGACTTATGAGTTATTTTGGTGAAAAACTACAGTTTGGGCCCTCAAAATCGGCCTTCGTAGTTTTTGAG
Organism: Dovyalis caffra; assembly: GCA_963924115.1. NCBI lineage: Eukaryota > Viridiplantae > Streptophyta > Magnoliopsida > Malpighiales > Salicaceae > Dovyalis > Dovyalis caffra. Next base: position 59,300 of record CAWUPB010000398.1, read on the forward strand.
AAGATATGGGCCAAGCTTGGACTTGGAATACGTGAAACGGTATGAGAGCGATAAAAGCGGACGAAACACTGTAGGGCTACGTTGGAGCGAGCTTGGACCTAGTTCGATGCGAAACGGGCCAACGATAAAAGCTCATCGCTCTAAGCCTTGACTTACGAGTTATTTTGGTGAAAAAAGGTTGTTTGTGTTCTCAAAATCGATCTTCATAGTTTGCCAGAAAATACGGGCTAAGCTGAAGTTGGAATACGTGAAATGATATGAGTGTGATAAAAGCGATGAAAAAAGCTGTCGAGGCTAGGTTGGAGCAGTTTGGACCTAGTTCTATCGGAAACGGGCCAACGACCAAAACTCATAGCTATAAGCCATGACTTATGAGTTATTTTGGTGAAGAAACGTAGTTTGGGCTCTCAAAATGCTGCCTTCATAGTTTGTCGAGAAGATACGGGCCAACTAGAGTTGGAATACGTGAAACGGTATGAGTGTGATAAAAGCTGATGGAAAAGCTGTCGAGGCTAGGTTTGAGTTTGTTTGGACCTAGGTCTATCTGAAACGGGCCAACAACCAAAGCTCATAGCTATAAGCCACGACTTATGAGTTATTTTGGTGAAAAACTGTAGTTTGGGCCCTCAAAATCGGCCTTCGTAGTTTTTTAAGAAGATATGGGCCAAGCTTGGACTTGGAATACGTGAAACGGTATGAGAGCGATAAAAGCGGACGAAACACTGTAGGGCTAGGTTGGAGCGGCTTGGACCTAGTTCGATGCGAAACGGGCCAACGATAAAAGCTCATCGCTCTAAGCCGTGACTTACGAGTTATTTTGGTGAAAAAAGGTTGTTTGTGTTCTCAAAATCGGTCTTCATAGTTTGTCAGAAGATACGGGCTAGCTTGGAGTTGGAATACGTAAAACGATATGAGTGTGATAAAAGCGATGAAAAAAGCGTCAAGGCTAGGTTTGGAGCAGTTTGGACCTAGTTCTATCGAAAACGGGCCAACGACCAAAACTCATAGCTATAAGCGATGACTTATGAGTTATTTTGGTGAAAAAACGTAGTTTGGGGTCTCAAAATGCTGCCTTCATAGTTTGTTGAGAAGATACGGGCCAACTAGAGTTGGAATACGTGAAACGGTATGAGTGTGATAAAAGCGATGGAAAAAGCTGTCGAGGCTAGGTTTGAGGCTGTTTGGACCTAGGTCTATTTGAAACGGGCCAACAACGAAAGCTCATAGCTATAAGCCACGACTTATGAGTTATTTTGGTGAAAAACTACGGTTAGGGCCCTAAAAATCGGCCTTCGTAGTTTTTGAGAAGATATGGGCCAAGCTTGGACTTGGAATACGTGAAACGGTATGAGAGCGATAAAAGCGACGAAACTTGTAGGGCTACGTTGGAGCGAGCTTGGACCTAGTTCGATGCGAAACGGGCCAACGATAAAAGCTCATCGCTCTAAGCCTTGACTTACGAGTTATTTTGGTGAAAAAAGGTTCTTTGTGTTCTAAAAATCGGTCTTCATAGTTTGTCGAGAAGATACGGGCTAGCTGGAGTTGGAATACGTAAGACGATATCGAGTGTGATAAAAGCGATGAAAAAGCTGTAAGGCTAGGTTGGAGCGAGTTTGGACCAAGTTCTACCGGAAACGGGCTAACGACCAAAACTCATAGCTATAAGCGATGACTTATGAGTTATTTTGGTGAAAAAACGTAGTTTGGCCTCTCAAAATGCTGCCTTCATAGTTTGTCGGGAAGATACGGGCCAACTAGAGTTGGAATACGTGAAACGGTATGAGTGTGATAAAAGCTGATGGAAAAAGCTGTCGGGCTAGGTTTGAGTCTATTTGGACCTAAGTCTATACGAAACGGGCCAACAACCAAAACTCATAGCTATAAGCCACGACTTATGAGTTATTTTGGTGAAAAACTACGGTTTGGGCCCTAAAAATCGGCCTTCGTAGGTTTTTGAGAAGATATGGGCCAAGCTGGACTTGGAATACGTGAAACGGTATGAGGCGATAAAAGCGATGAAAAAGCTGTAAGGCTAGGTTGGAGCGGTTTGGAACAAGTTCTGCATGGAAACGGGCCAACGACCAAAACTCATAGCTATAAGCCATGACTTATGAGTTATTTTGGTGAAAAAACGTAGTTTGGCCTCTCAAAATCCGCCTTCATACTTTGTCGGGAAGATACGGGCCAACTAGAGTTGGAATACGTGAAATGGTATGAGTGTGATAAAAGCTGATGGAAAAGCTGTCGAGGCTAGGTTTGAGACTTGTTTGGACCTGAGTTCTATACGAAACGGGTCAACAACCAAAACTCATAGCTATAAGCCACGACTTATGAGTTATTTTGGTGAAAAATGTAGTTTGGGCCCTCGAAATCGGCCTTCATAGTTTTTTAAGATGATATGGGCCAACTTGGACTTGGAATACGTGAAACGGTATGAGAGCGATAAAAGCGACGAAACACTTGTAGGGCTAGGTTGGAGCGGTTTGGACCTAGTTCGATGCGAAACGGGTCAACGACAAAAGCTCATCGCTCTAAGTCGTGACTTACTGAGTTATTTTGGTGAAAAAAGGTTCTTTGCGTTCTCAAAATCGGTCTTCATAGTTTGTAAAGAAGATACGGGCTAGCTTGGAGTTGGAATACGTAAGACGATATGAGTGTGATAAAAGCGATGAAAAAGCTGTAAGGCTAGGTTTGAGCGAGTTTGGACCAAGGTCTACGGAAACGGGCCAACGACCAAAACTCATAGCTATAAGCCATGACTTATGAGTTATTGTAGTGAAAAAATGTAGTTTGGCCTCTCAAAATCCGCCTTCATAGTTTGTCGGGAAGATACGGGCCAACTAGAGTTGGAATACGTGAAACGGTATGAGTGTGATAAAAGCTGATGGAAAAGCTGTCGAGGCTAGGTTTGAGTCTGTTTGGACCTAGGTCTATTTGAAACGGGCCAACAACAAAAGCTCACAGCTATAAGCCACGACTTATGAGTTATTTTGGTGAAAAACTACGGTTTGGGCCCTAAAAATCGGCCTTCGTAGTTTTTGAGAAGATATGGGCCAAGCTTGGACTTGGAATACGTGAAACGGTATGAGAGCGATAAAAGCGACGAAACCTGTAGGGCTACGTTGGAGCGAGCTTGGACCTAGTTCGATGCGAAACGGGCCAACGATAAAAGCTCATCGCTCTAAGCCTTGACTTACGAGTTATTTTGGTGAAAAAAGGTTACTTTGTGTTCTAAAAATCGGTCTTCATAGTTTGTCGAAGATACGGGCTAGCTGGAGTTGGAATACGTAAGACGATATGAGTGTGATAAAAGCTGATGAGAAAAGCTGTAAGGCTAGGTTGGAGCGAGTTTGGACCTAGGTCTATCCGAAACGGGTCAACAACCAAAACTCATAGCTATAAGCCACGACTTATGAGTTATTTTGGTGAAAAAATATAGTTTGGGCCCTCAAAATCGGCCTTCATAGTTTTTTAAGAAGATATGGGCCAAGTTGGACTTGGAATACGTGAAACGGTATGAGAGCGATATAAACGGACGAAACACCTTGTAGGGCTAGGTTGGAGCGAGTTTGGACCTAGTTCGATGCGAAACGAGTCATCGACAAAAGCTCATCACTCTAAGCCGTGACTTACGAGTTATTTTGGTGAAAAACGGTTCTTTGTGTTCTAAAAATCGGTCTTCATAGTTTGTCGAAGATACGGGCTAAGCTGGAGTTGGAATACTTAAGACGATATGAGTGTGATAAAAGCGATGAAAAAGCTGTAAGGCTAGATTGGAGCGAGTTTGGACCAAGTTCTACGCGAAACGGGCCAACGATCAAAACTCATAGCTATAAGCCATGACTTATGAGTTATTTTGGTGAAAAAACGTAGTTTGGCCTCTCAAAATCGCGCTTCATAGTTTGTCGAGAAGATACGGGCCAACTAGAGTTGGAATACGTGAAACGGTATGAGTGTGATAAAAGCGATGGAAAAAGCTTGTCGGGCTAGGTTTGAGCTATTTGGACCTAGGTCCATACGAAACGGGCCAACAACCAAAACTCATAGCTATAAGCCATGACTTATGAGTTATTTTGGTGAAAAAACGTAGTTTGGGCTCTCAAAATGCTGCCTTCATAATTTGTCAAGAAGATACGGGCCAACTAGAGTTGGAATACGTGAAACGGTATGTGTGTGATAAAAGCTGATGGAAAAGCTGTCGGGCAAGGTTTGAGTTTGTTTGGACCTAGGTCTATACGAAACGGGCCAACAACCAAAACTCATAGCTATAGGTCACGACTTATGAGTTAATTTGGTGAAAAAATGTAGTTTGGGCCCTCAAAATCGGCCTTCTTAGTTTTTAAGAAGATATGGGCCAAGCTTGGACTTGGAATACGTGAAACGGTATGAGAGCGATAAAAGCGACGAAACAACTTGTAGGGCTAGGTTGGAGCGGTTTGGACCTAGTTCGATGCGAAATGAGCCAACGACAAAAGCTCATCGCTCTAAGCTGTGACTTACGAGTTATTTTGGTGAAAAAAGGTAGTTTGAGCTCTCAAAATCGGTCTTCATAGTTTGTCGAAGATACGGGCTAGCTGGAGTTGGAATACGTAAAATGATATGAGTGTGATAAAAGCGATGAAAAAAGCTGTCAGGCTAGGTTTGAGTCATGTTTGGACCTAGTTCTACGAAAACGGGCCAACGACCAAAACTCATAGCTATAAGCGATGACTTATGAGTTATTTTGGTGAAAAAACGTAGTTTGGGCTCTCAAAATGCTGCCTTCATAGTTTGTTAAGAAGATCGGGGCCAAGCTAGAGTTGGAATACGTGAAACGGTATGAGTGTGATAAAAGCGATGGAAAAGCTGTCGGCTAGGTTTGAGTCTGTTTGGACCTAGGTCTATTTGAAACGGGCCAACAACAAAAGCTCATAGCTATAAGCCACGACTTATGAGTTATTTTGGTGAAAAACTACGGTTTGGGCCCTAAAAATCGGCCTTCGTATCTTTTTCAGAAGATATGGGCCAAGCTTGGACTTGGAATACGTGAAACGGTATGAGAGCGATAAAAGCGACGAAACCTGTAGGGCTACGTTTGAGGAGCTTGGACCTAGTTCGATGCGAAACGGGCCAACGATAAAAGCTCATCGCTCTAAGCCTTGACTTACGAGTTATTTTGGTGAAAAAAGGTTCTTTGTGTTCTAAAAATCGGTCTTCATAGTTTGTCAGAAAATACGGGCTAGCTGGAGTTGGATACGTGAAATGATATCGAGTGTGATAAAAGCTGATGAAAAAGCTGTAAGGCTAGGTTGGAGCGAGTTTGGACCAAGTTCTACGGAAGCGGCCAACGACCAAAACTCATAACTATAAGCCATGACTTATGAGTTATTTTGGTGAAAAAACGTAGTTTGGCCTCTCAAAATCTGCCTTCATAGTTTGTCGAGAAGATACGGGCCAACTAGAGTTGGAATACGTGAAACGGTATGAGTGTGATAAAAGCGATGGAAAAGCTGTCGAGGCTAGGTTTGAGTCTGTTTGGACCTAGGTCTATACGAAACGGGTCAACAACCAAAACTCATAGCTATAAGCCACGACTTATGAGTTATTTTGGTTAAAAACTACGAGTTTGGGCCCTAAAAATCGGCCTTCGTAGTTTTTGAGAAGATATGGGCCAAGCTTGGACTTGGAATACGTGAAACGGTATGAGAGCGATAAAAGCGACGAAACACTGTAGGGCTACGTTGGAGCGAGCTTGGACCTAGTTCGATGCGAAACGGGCCAACGATAAAAGCTCATCGCTCTAAGCCTTGACTTACGAGTTATTTTGGTGAAAAAAGGTTCTTTGTGTTCTAAAAATCGGTCTTCATAGTTTGTCGAAGATACGGGCTAGCTTGGAGTTGGAATACGTAAGACGATATGAGTGTGATAAAAGCTGATGAAAAAGCTGTAAGGCTAGGTTGGAGCGAGTTTGGATCAAGTTCTATCGGAAACGGGCCAACGACCAAAACTCATAGCTATAAGCCATGACTTATGAGTTATTTTGGTGAAAAAACGTAGTTTGGCCTCTCAAAATCTACCTTCATAGTTTGTCGGAAAGTTACGGGCCAACTAGAGTTGGAATACGTGAAACGGTATGAGTGTGATAAAAGCGATGGAAAAGCTGTCGGGCTAGGTTTGAGTTTGTTTGGACCTAGGTCTATACGAAACGGGTCAACAACCAAAACTCATAGCTATAAGCCACGACTTATGAGTTATTTTGGTGAAAAAATGTAGTTTGGGCCCTCAAAATCGGCCTTCATAGTTTTTAAGAAGATATGGGCCAAGCTTGGACTTGGAATACGTGAAACGGTATGAGAGCGATAAAAACGGACGAAACACTTGTAGGGCTAGGTTGGAGCGAGTTTGGACCTAGTTCGATGCGAAACGGGTCAACGACAAAAGCTCATCGCTCTCAGTCGTGACTTATGAGTTATTTTGGTGAAAAATGGTTCTTTGTGTTCTAAAAATCGGTCTTCATAGTTTGTCGAAGATACGGGCTAGCTGGAGTTGGAATACTTAAGACGATATGAGTGTGATAAAAGCTGATGAAAAAAGCTGTAAGGCTAGATTGGAGCGAGTTTGGACCAAGGTCTACCGAAAACGGGCCAACGACCAAAACTCATAGCTATAAGCCATGACTTATGAGTTATTTTGGTGAAAAAACGTAGTTTGGCCTCTCAAAATGCGCCTTCATAGTTTGTCGAGAAGATACGGGCCAACTAGAGTTGGAATACGTGAAACGGTATGAGTGTGATAAAAGCGATGGAAAAGCTGTCGGGCTAGGTTTGAGATCTGTTTGGACCTAGGTCTATTTGAAACGGGCCAACGACAAAAGCTCACGGCTATAAGCCACGACTTATGAGTTATTTTGGTGAAAAACTACGGTTTGGGCCCTAAAAATCGGCCTTCGTAGTTTTTGAGAAGATATGGGCCAAGCTGGACTTGGAATACGTGAAACGGTATGAGAGCGATAAAAGCGACGAAACCTGTAGGGCTACGTTGGAGCGAGCTTGGACCTAGTTCGATGCGAAACGGACCAACGATAAAAGCTCATCGCTCTAAGCCTTGACTTACGAGTTATTTTGGTGAAAAAAGGTTACTTTGTGTTCTAAAAATCGGTCTTCATAGTTTGTCAGAAAATACGGGCTAGCTGGAGTTGGATACGTGAAATGATATGAGTGTGATAAAAGCTGATGAAAAAAGCTGTAAGGCTAGGTTGGAGCAGTTTGGACCTAGTTCTACCGAAAACGGGCCAACGACCAAAACTCATAGCTATAAGCCATGACTTATGAGTTAGTTTGGTGAAAAAACGTAGTTTGGGCTCTCAAAATGCTGCCTTCATAGTTTGTCAAGAAGATACGGGCCAACTAGAGTTGGAATACGTGAAACGGTATGAGTGTGATAAAAGCGATGGAAAAGCTGTCGGGCTAGGTTTGAGACTGTTTGGACCTAGCTCTATACGAAACGGGCCAACAACCAAAACTCATAGCTATAGGCCACGACTTATGAGTTATTTTGGTGAAAAATGTAGTTTGGGCCCTCAAAATCGGCTTTCATAGTTTTTATGAAGATATGGGCCAAGCTGGACTTGGAATACGTGAAACGGTATGAGAGCGATAAAAGCGACGAAACTCGTAGGGCTACGTTGGAGCGAGCTTGGACCTAGTTCGATGCGAAACGGGCCAACGATTAAAGCTCATCGCTCTAAGCCTTGACTTACGAGTTATTTTGGTGAAAAAAGGTTCTTTGTGTTCTAAAAATCGGTCTTCATAGTTTGTCAAGAAAATACGAGCTAAGCTGGAGTTGGATACGTGAAATGATATCGGTGTGATAAAAGCGATGAAAAAGCTGTAAGGCTAGGTTGGAGCGAGTTTGGACCAAGTTCTACCGGAAACGGGCCAACGACCAAAACTCATAGCTATAAGCCATGACTTATGAGTTATTTTGGTGAAAAAACGTAGTTTGGCCTCTCAAAATCCGCCTTCATAGTTTGTCGGAAAGATACGGGCCAACTAGAGTTGGAATACGTGAAACGGTATGAGTGTGATAAAAGCTGATGGAAAAAGCTGTCGGGCTAGGTTTGAGCTATTTGGACCTAGGTCTATACGAAACGGGCCAACAACCAAAACTCATAGCTATAAGCCATGACTTATGAGTTATTTTGGTGAAAAAACGTAGTTTGGGCTCTCAAAATCTGCCTTCATAATTTGTCAGAAGATACGGGCCAACTAGAGTTGGAATACGTGAAACGGTATGTGTGTGATAAAAGCGATGGAAAAGCTGTCGAGGCTAGGTTTGAGTCTGTTTGGACCTAGGTCTATACGAAACGGGCCAACAACCAAAACTCATAGCTATAGGCCACGACTTATGAGTTAATTTGGTGAAAAAATGTAGTTTGGGCCCTCGAAATCGGCCTTCTTAGTTTTTTAAGAAGATATGGGCCAAGCTTGGACTTGGAATACGTCAAACGGTATGAGAGCGATAAAAGCGACGAAACAACTTGTAGGGCTAGGTTGGAGCGAGTTTGGACCTAGTTCGATGCGAAATGAGCCAACGACAAAAGCTCATCGCTCTAAGCTCGTGACTTACGAGTTATTTTGGTGAAAAAAGGTAGTTTGAGCTCTCAAAATCGGTCTTCATAGTTTGTCGAAGATACGGGCTAGCTGGAGTTGGAATACGTAAAATGATATGAGTGTGATAAAAGCTGATGAAAAAGCTGTCGAGGCTAGGTTTGAGTCTGTTTGGACCTAGTTCTACGAAAACGGGCCAACGACCAAAACTCGTAGCTATAAGCGATGACCTATGAGTTATTTTGGTGAAAAAACGTAGTTTGGGCTCTCAAAATGCTGCCTTCGTAGTTTGTTAAGAAGATACGGGCCAACTAGAGTTGGAATACGTGAAACGGTATGAGTGTGATAAAAGCTGATGGAAAAGCTGTCGGCCTAGGTTTGAGATTTGTTTGGACTAGAGTCTATTTGAAATGGGCCAACAACAAATGCTCATAGCTATAAGCCACGACTTATGAGTTATTTTGGTGAAAAACTACGAGTTTGGGCCCTAAAAATCGGCCTTCGTATCTTTTCGGAAGATATGGGCCAACTTGGACTTGGAATACGTGAAACGGTATGAGAGCGATAAAAGCGACGAAACACTGTAGGGCTACGATGGAGGAGCTTGGACCTAGTTCGATGCGAAACGGGCCAACGATAAAAGCTCATCGCTCTAAGCCTTGACTTACGAGTTATTTTGGTGAAAAAAGGTTCTTTGTGTTCTAAAAATCGGTCTTCATAGTTTGTCGAAAATACGGGCTAGCTGGAGTTGGATACGTGAAATGATATCGGTGTGATAAAAGCGATGAAAAAGCTGTAAGGCTAGGTTGGAGCGAGTTTGGACCAAGTTCTACGGAAGCGGCCAACGACCAAAACTCATAACTATAAGCCATGACTTATGAGTTATTTTGGTGAAAAAACGTAGTTTGGCCTCTCAAAATCTGCCTTCATAGTTTGTCGAGAAGATACGGGCCAACTAGAGTTGGAATACGTGAAACGGTATGAGTGTGATAAAAGCGATGGAAAAGCTGTCGGGCTAGGTTTGAGCTATTTGGACCTAGGTCTATACGAAACGGGCCAACAACCAAAACTCATAGCTATAAGCCACGACTTATGAGTTATTTTGGTGAAAAAATGTAGTTTGGGCCCTCGAAATTAGCCTTCATAGTTTTTTAAGAAGATATGGGCCAAGCTTGGACTTGGAATACGTGAAACGGTATGAGAGCGATAAAAACGGACGAATCAACTTGTAGGGCTAGGTTGGAGCGGTTTGGACCTAGTTCGATGCGAAACGGGTCAACGAAAAAGCTCGGCGCTCTAGCCGTGACTTACGAGTTATTTTCGTGAAAAAAAGGATGTTTGTGTTCTCGAAATCGGTCTTCATAGTTTGTCGAAGATACGGGCTAGCTGGAGTTGGAATACGTAAAAGGATATGAGTGTGATAAAAGCTGATGAAAAAATTGTAAGGCTAGGTTTGAGATTTGTTTGGACCTAGTTCAACCGAAAACGGGCCAACGACCAAAACTCATAGCTATAAGCCATGACTTATGAGTTATTTTTGTGAAAAAACGTAGATTAGGCTCTCAAAATGCGCCTTCATAGTTTCTTAAGAAGATACGGGCCAACTAGAGTTGGAATACGTGAAACGGTATGAGTGTGATAAAAATTGATGGAAAAGCTGTCGAGGCTAGGTTTGAGTCTGTTTGGACCTAGGTCTATACGAAACGGGCCAACAACCAAAACTCATAGCTATAAGCCATGACTTATGAGTTATTTTGGTGAAAAACTACGGTTTGGGCCCTAAAAATCGGCCTTCGTAGTTTTTGAGAAGATATGGGCCAAGCTTGGACTTGGAATACGTGAAATGGTATGAGAGCGATAAAAGCGACGAAACTCGTAGGGCTACGTTGGAGCGAGCTTGGACCTAGTTCGATGCGAAACGGGCCAACGATAAAAGCTCATCGCTCTAAGCCTTGACTTACGAGTTATTTTGGTGAAAAAAGGTTCTTTGTGTTCTAAAAATCGGTCTTCATAGTTTGCCAGAAAATACGGAGCTAGCTTGGAGTTGGATACGTGAAATGATATGAGTGTGATAAAAGCGATGAAAAAGCTGTAAGGCTAGGTTGGAGCGAGTTTGGACCTAGTTCTACCGGAAACGAGCCAACGACAAAAACTCATAGCTATAAGCCATGACTTATGAGTTATTTTGGTGAAAAAACGTAGTTTGGGCTCTCAAAATCGCCTTCATAGTTTGTCCGGAAGATACGGGCTAGCTGGAGTTGGAATACGTAAGACGATATGAGTGTGATAAAAATTGATGAAAAAAGCTTGTAAGGCTAGGTTGAAGCGGTTTGGACCTGGTTCTACTGAAAACGGGCCAACGACCAAAACTCATAGCTATAAGCCATGACTTATGAGTTAGTTTGGTGAAAAAACGTAGTTTGGGCTCTCAAAATGCTGCCTTCATAGTTTGTCAAGAAGATACGGGCCAAGCTAGAGTTGGAATACGTGAAACGGTATGAGTGTGATAAAAGCTGATGGAAAAGCTGTCGAGGCTAGGTTTGAGATTTGTTTGGACCTAGGTCTATACGAAACGGGCCAACAACCATAACTCGTAGCTATAAGCCACGACTTATGAGTTATGTTGGTGAAAAACTACGAGTTTGGGCCCTAAAAATCGGCCTTCGTAGTTTTTTGAGAAGATATGGGGCAAGCTTGGACTTGGAATACGTGAAACGGTATGAGAGCGATAAAAACTAACGAAACCTGCGGGGCTACGTTGGAGGAGTTTGGACCTAGTTCGATGCGAAACGGGCCAACGATAAAAGCTCATCGCTCTAAGCCTTGACTTACGAGTTATTTTGGTGAAAAAAGGTTCTTTGTGTTCTAAAAATCGGTCTTCATAGTTTGTCAGAAAATACGGGCTAGCTGGAGTTGGATACGTGAAATGATATGAGTGTGATAAAAGCTGATGAAAAAAGCTGTAAGGCTAGGTTGAAGCGGTTTGGACCTAGTTCTACGAAAACGGGCCAACGACCAAAACTCATAGCTATAAGCCATGACTTATGAGTTATTTTGGTGAAAAAACGTAGTTTGGGCTCTCAAAATGCTGCCTTCATAGTTTGTCGAAGAAACGGGCTAACTAGAGTTGGAATACGTGAAACGGTATGAGTGTGATAAAAGCGATGGAAAAGCTGTCGGGCTAGGTTTGAGTTTGTTTGGACCTAGGTCTATATGAAACGGGCCAACAACCAAAACTCATAGCTATAAGCCACGACTTATGAGTTATTTTGGTGAAAAACTACGGTTTAGGCCACTAAAAATCGGCCTTCGTAGTTTTTGAGAAGATATGGGCCAAGCTTGGACTTGGAATACGTGAAACGGTATGAGAGCGTTAAAAGCGACGAAACTGTAGGGCTACGTTGGAGCGAGCTTGGACCTAGTTCGATGCGAAACGAGCCAACGATAAAAGCTCATCGCTCTAAACCTTGACTTACGAGTTATTTTGGTGAAAAAAGGATCTATGTGTTCTAAAAATCGGTCTTCATAGTTTGCCAAGAAAATACGGGCTAGCTGGAGTTGGATACGTGAAATGATATGAGTGTGATAAAAACTAATGAAAAAGCTGTAAGGCTAGGTTGGAGCGAGTTTGGACCTAGTTCTACGGAAACGGGCCAACTACCAAAACTCGGAGCTATAAGCCATGACTTATAAGTTATTTTGGTGAAAAAACATAGTTTGGCCTCTCAAACTACGCCTTCATAGTTTGTCGGGAAGATACGGGCCAAGCTAGAGTTGGAATACGTGAAACGGTATGAGTGTGATAAAAGCGATGGAAAAGCTGTCGGGCTAGGTTTGAGATCTGTTTGGACCTAGGTCTATCTAAAACGGGTCAACAACCAAAACTCATAGCTATAAGCCACGACTTATGAGTTATTTTGGTGAAAAAATATAGTTTGGGCCCTCGAAATCGGCCTTCATAGTATTTTAAGAAGATATGGGCCAAGCTTGGACTTGGAATACGTGAAACGGTATGAGAGCGATAAAAGCGACGAAACAACTTGTAGGGCTAGGTAGGATGCTGTTTGGACCTAGTTCGATGCGAAACGGGTCAACGAAAAAGCTCATCGCTCTAAGCCGTGACTTACGAGTTATTTTCGTGAAAAAAGGTTGTTTGTGTTCTCAAAATCGGTCTTCATAATTTGTCGATAAGATACGGGCTAGCTTGGAGTTGAAATACGTAAAACGATATGAGTGTGATAAAAGCGATGGAAAAAGCTGTCGAGGCTAGGTTTGAGTCTGTTTGGACCAAGGTCTATCCGAAACGGGCCAACAACCAAAACTCATAGCTATAAGCCACGACTTATGAGTTATTTTGGTGAAAAACTACGAGTTTGGGCCCTAAAAATCGGCCTTCGTAGTTTTTGAGAAGATATGGGCCAAGCTGGACTTGGAATACGTGAAACGGTATGAGAGCGTTAAAAGCGACGAAACACTGTAGGGCTACGTTGGAGCGAGCTTGGACCTAGTTCGATGCGAAACGGGCCAACGATAAAAGCTCATCGCTCTAAGCCTTGACTTACGAGTTATTTTGGTGAAAAAAGGTTAACTTTGTGTTCTAAAAATCGGTCTTCATAGTTTGCCAAGAAAATACGGGCTAGCTGGAGTTGGATACGTGAAATGATATGAGTGTGATAAAAGCTGATGAAAAAGCTGTAAGGCTAGGTTGGAGCGAGTTTGGACCTAGTTCTACGGAAACGGGCCAACTACCAAAACTCGTAGCTATAAGCCATGACTTATAAGTTATTTTGGTGAAAAAACATAGTTTGGCCTCTCAAAATGCTGCTTTCATAGTTTGTCGGGAAGATACGGGCCAAGCTAGAGTTGGAATACGTGAAACGGTATGAGTGTGATAAAAGCGATGGAAAAGCTTGTCGGGCTAGGTTTGAGCAGTTTGGACCTAGGTCTATACGAAACGGGTCAACAACCAAAACTCATAGCTATAAGCCACGACTTATGAGTTATTTTGGTGAAAAAATATAGTTTGGGCCCTCAAAATCGGCCTTCATAGTTTTTTAAAAAGATATGGGCCAATTGGACTTGGAATACGTGAAACGGTATGAGAGCGATAAAAGCGACGAAACACTTGTAGGGCTAGGTTGGACCGGTTTGGACCTAGTTCGATGCGAAATGGGGCAACGACAAAAGCTCATCGCTCTAGGCTGTGACGTACGAGTTATTTTGGTGAAAAAAGGTAGTTTGGGCTCTCGAAATCGGTCTTCATAGTTTGTCGAAGATACGGAGCTAGCTGGAGTTGGAATACGTAAGACGATATGAGTGTGATAAAAGCTGATGAAAAAAGCTTGTAAGGCTAGGTTTGAGATTTGTTTGGACCTAGTTCTACCGAAAATGGGCCAACGACCAAAACTCATAGCTATAAGCCATGACTTATGAGTTATTTTGGTGAAAAAACGTAGGTTGGGCTCTCAAAATGCTGCCTTCATAGTTTCTCGAAGATACGGGCCAACTAGAGTTGGAATACGTGAAACGGTATGAGTGTGATAAAAGCTGATGGAAAAAGCTGTCGAGGCTAGGTTTGAGTTTGTTTGGACCTAGGTCTATACGAAACGGACCGACAACCAAAACTCATAGCTATAAGCCACGACTTATGAGTTATTTTGGTGAAAAACTACGGTTTGGGCCCTAAAAATCGGCCTTCGTAATTTTTGAGAAGATATGGGCCAAGCTTGGACTTGGAATACGTGAAACGGTATGAGAGCGTTAAAGCGACGAAACACTGTAGGGCTACGTTGGAGCGAGCTTGGACCTAGTTCGATGCGAAACGGGCCAACGATAAAAGCTCATCGCTCTAAGCCTTGACTTACGAGTTATTTTGGTGAAAAAAGGTTCTTTGTGTTCTAAAAATCGGTCTTCATAGTTTGCCAGAAAATACGGGCTAAGCTGGAGTTGGATACGTGAAATGATATGAGTGTGATAAAAGCTGATGAAAAAGCTGTAAGGCTAGGTTGGAGCGAGTTTGGACCTAGTTCTACGGAAACGGGCCAACTACCAAAACTCGAGCTATAAGCCATGACTTATAAGTTATTTTGGTGAAAAAACATAGTTTGGCCTCTCAAAATGCTGCTTTCATAGTTTGTCGGGAAGATACGGGCCAAGCTAGAGTTGGAATACGTGAAACGGTATGAGTGTGATAAAAGCGATGGAAAAGCTGTCGGGCTAGGTTTGAGATTTGTTTGGACCTAGGTCTATACGAAACGGGTCAACAACCAAAACTCATAGCTATAAGCCACGACTTATGAGTTATTTTGGTGAAAAAATATAGTTTGGGCCCTCAAAATCGGCCTTCATAGTATTTTAAGAAGATATGGGCCAAGTTGGACTAGGAATACGTGAAACGGTATGAGAGCGATAAAAGCGACGAAACAACTTGTAGGGCTAGGTTGGAGCGGTTTGGACCTAGTTCGATGCGAAACGGGTCAACGACAAAAGGTCATCGCTCTAGCCGTGACTTACGAGTTATTTTCGTGAAAAAAGGTTATTTGTGTTCTCAAAATCGGTCTTCATAATTTGTCAAGAAGATACGGGCTAGCTGGAGTTGAAATACGTAAAACGATATGAGTGTGATAAAAGCGATGGAAAAAGCTGTCGGGCTAGGTTTGAGTCTGTTTGGACCAAGGTCTATACGAAACGGGCCAACAACCAAAACTCATAGCTATAAGCCACGACTTATGAGTTATTTTGGTGAAAAAATGTAGTTTGTGCCCTCGAAATCGGCCTTCATAGTTTTTTAACAAGATATGGGCCAAGCTTGGACTTGGAATACGTGAAACGGTATGAGAGCGATAAAAGCGACGAAACAACTTGTAGGGCTAGTTGGAGCGGTTTGGACCTAGTTCGATTCGAAATGGGCCAACGACAAAAGCTCATTGCTCTAAGTCTGTGACTTACGAGTTATTTTGGTGAAAAAAGGTAGTTTGGGCTCTCAAAATGAGTCTTCATAGTTTGTAAAGAAGATACGGGCTAGCTTGGAGTTGGAATACGTAAGACGATATGAGTGTGATAAAAGCTGATGAAAAAAGCTTGTAAGGCTAGGTTTGAGTCTGTTTGGACCTAGTTCTACCGAAAACGGGCCAACGACCAAAACTCATAGCTATAAGCCTTGACTTATGAGTTATTTTGGTGAAAAAACGTAGTTTGGGCTCTCAAAATGTCGCCTTCATAGTTTGTCGAAGAAACGGGCTAACTAGAGTTGGAATACGTGAAACGGTATGAGTGTGATAAAAGCTGATGGAAAAGCTGTCGGGCTAGGTTTGAGTTTGTTTGGACCTAGAGTCTATACGAAACGGGCCAACAACCAAAACTCATAGCTATAAGCCACGACTTATGAGTTATTTTGGTGAAAAACTACGGTTTAGGCCCTAAAAATCGGCCTTCGTAGTTTTTGAGAAGATATGGGCCAAGCTTGGACTTGGAATACGTGAAACGGTATGAGAGCGTTAAAAGCGACGAAACACTGTAGGGCTACGTTGGAGCGAGCTTGGACCTAGTTCGATGCGAAACGGGCCAACGATAAAAGCTCATTGCTCTAAACCTTGACTTACGAGTTATTTTGGTGAAAAAAGGATCTATGTGTTCTAAAAATCGGTCTTCATAGTTTGCCAGAAAATACGGGCTAGCTGGAGTTGGATACGTGAAATGATATGAGTGTGATAAAAACTAATGAAAAAGCTGTAAGGCTAGGTTGGAGCGGTTTGGACCTAGTTCTACGGAAACGGGCCAACTACCAAAACTCGAGCTATAAGCCATGACTTATAAGTTATTTTGGTGAAAAAACATAGTTTGGCCTCTCAAACTGCGCCTTCATAGTTTGTCGGGAAGATACGGGCCAAGCTAGAGTTGGAATACGTGAAACGGTATGAGTGTGATAAAAGCGATGGAAAAGCTGTCGAGGCTAGGTTTAAGTTTGTTTGGACCTAGGTCTATCTAAAACGGGTGAACAACCAAAACTCATAGCTATAAGCCACGACTTATGAGTTATTTTGGTGAAAAAATATAGTTTGGGCCCTCGAAATCGGCCTTCATAGTATTTTAAGAAGATATGGGCCAAATGGACTTGGAATACGTGAAACGGTATGAGAGCGATAAAAGCGACGAAACAACTTGTAGGGCTAGGTAGGAGCGAGTTTGGACCTAGTTCGATGCGAAACGGGTCAACGACAAAAGCTCATCGCTCTAGCCGTGACTTACGAGTTATTTTCGTGAAAAAAGGTTGTTTGTGTTCTCAAAATCGGTCTTTGTAATTTGTCGATAAGATACGGGCTAGCTGGAGTTGAAATACGTAAAACGATATGAGTGTGATAAAAGCTGATGGAAAAAGCTGTCGAGGCTAGGTTTGAGATTTGTTTGGACCAAGGTCTATACGAAACGGGCCAACAACCAAAACTCATAGCTATAAGCCACGACTTATGAGTTATTTTGGTGAAAAAATGTAGTTTGGGCCCTCGAAATCGGCCTTCATAGTTTTTTAACAAGATATGGGCCAAGCTTGGACTTGGAATACGTGAAACGGTATGAGAGCGATAAAAGCGACGAAACAATCGTAGGGCTAGTTGGAGCGAGTTTGGACCTAGTTCGATTCGAAATGGGCCAACGACAAAAGCTCATTGCTCTAAGTCTGTGACTTACGAGTTATTTTGGTGAAAAAAGGTAGTTTGGGCTCTCGAAATGAGTCTTCATAGTTTGTAAAGAAGATACGGGCTAGCTGGAGTTGGAATACGTAAGACGATATGAGTGTGATAAAAGCTGATGAAAAAAGCTGTAAGGCTAGGTTTGAGTTTGTTTGGACCTAGTTCTACGAAAACGGACCAACGACCAAAACTCGTAGCTATAAGCCTTGACTTATGAGTTATTTTGGTGAAAAAACGTAGTTTGGGCTCTCAAAATGCTGCCTTCATAGTTTGTCGAGAAGAAACGGGCTAACTAGAGTTGGAATACGTGAAACGGTATGAGTGTGATAAAAGCTGATGGAAAAGCTGTCGAGCTAGGTTTGAGATTCGTTTGGACCTAGAGTCTATACGAAACGGACCGACAACCAAAACTCATAGCTATAAGCCACGACTTATGAGTTATTTTGGTGAAAAACTACGGTTTAGGCCACTAAAAATCGGCCTTCGTAGTTTTTGAGAAGATATGGGCCAAGCTTGGACTTGGAATACGTGAAACGGTATGAGAGCGTTAAAAGCGACGAAACTCGTAGGGCTACGTTGGAGCGAGCTTGGACCTAGTTCGATGCGAAACGGGCCAACGATAAAAGCTCATCGCTCTAAACCTTGACTTACGAGTTATTTTGGTGAAAAAAGGATCTATGTGTTCTAAAAATCGGTCTTCATAGTTTGCCAGAAAATACGGGCTAGCTGGAGTTGGATACGTGAAATGATATGAGTGTGATAAAAACTAATGAAAAAGCTGTAAGGCTAGGTTGGAGCGAGTTTGGACCTAGTTCTACCGGAAACGGGCCAACTACCAAAACTCGAGCTATAAGCCATGACTTATAAGTTATTTTGGTGAAAAAACATAGTTTGGCCTCTCAAACTACGCCTTCATAGTTTGTCGGGAAGATACGGGCCAACTAGAGTTGGAATACGTGAAACGGTATGAGTGTGATAAAAGCTGATGGAAAAGCTGTCGAGGCTAGGTTTGAAGTTTGTTTGGACCTAGGTCTATCTAAAACGGGTCAACAACCAAAACTCATAGCTATAAGCCACGACTTATGAGTTATTTTGGTGAAAAAATATAGTTTGGGCCCTCAAAATCGGCCTTCATAGTATTTTAAGAAGATATGGGCCAACTTGGACTTGGAATACGTGAAACGGTATGAGAGCGATAAAAGCGACGAAACACTTGTAGGGCTAGGTAGGAGCGAGTTTGGACCTAGTTCGATGCGAAACGGGTCAACGACAAAAGCTCATCGCTCTAGCCGTGACTTACGAGTTATTTTCGTGAAAAAAGGTTGTTTGTGTTCTCAAAATCGGTCTTCATAATTTGTCAATAAGATACGGGCTAGCTTGGAGTTGAAATACGTAAAACGATATGAGTGTGATAAAAGCGATGGAAAAAGCTGTCGGGCTAGGTTTGAGTCTGTTTGGACCAAGGTCTATCCGAAACGGGCCAACAACCAAAACTCATAGCTATAAGCCACGACTTATGAGTTATTTTGGTGAAAAAATGTAGTTTGGGCCCTCGAAATCGGCCTTCATGGTTTTTAAGAAGATATGGGCCAAGCTTGGACTTGGAATACGTGAAACGGTATGAGAGCGATAAAAGCGACGAAACACCTGTAGGGCTAGTTGGAGCGGTTTGGACCTAGTTCGATGCGAAATGGGTCGACGACAAAAGCTCATCGCTCTAGGCTGTGACATATGAGTTATTTTCGTGAAAAAAGGTAGTTTGTGTTCTCAAAATCGGTCTTCATAATTTGTCGAAGATGCGGCTAGCTGGAGTTGGAATACGTAAAACGATATGAGTGTGATAAAAGCTGATGAAAAAGCTGTAAGGCTAGGTTTGAAGTTTGTTTGGACCTAGTTCTACGAAAACGAGCCAACGACCAAAACTCATAGCTATAAGCCACGACTTATGAGTTATTTTGGTGAAAAAATGTAGTTTGGGCCCTCGAAATCGGCGTTCATAGTTTTTTAAGAAGATACGGGCCAACTAGAGTTGGAATACGTGAAACGGTATGAGAGCGATAAAAACTTACGAAACAACTGTAGGGCTAGGTTGGAGCGAGTTCGGACGTAGTTCGATTCGAAATGGGCCAACGACAAACGCTTTTCACTCTAAGTCGTGACTTACGAGTTATTTTGGTGAAAAAAGGTAGTTTGGGCTCTCAAAATCGGTCTTCATAGTTTGTCAAGAAGATACGGGCTAGCTTGGAGTTGGAATGCGTAAAACGATATGAGTGTTATAAAAGCTGATGAAAAAATTGTAAGGCTAGG
The DNA here is from genome assembly GCA_963924115.1 of Dovyalis caffra. Taxonomy (NCBI): domain Eukaryota; kingdom Viridiplantae; phylum Streptophyta; class Magnoliopsida; order Malpighiales; family Salicaceae; genus Dovyalis; species Dovyalis caffra. Next base: position 78,882 of record CAWUPB010000398.1, read on the forward strand.
TGTGAGACTTGTTTGGACCTAGTTCTACCGAAAATGGGCAAACGACCAAAACTCATAGCTATAAGCCATGACTTATGAGTTAGTTTGGTAAAAAACGTAGTTCGGGCTATCAAAATCTGCCTTCATAATTTGTCAAGAAAATACGGGCCAACTAGAGTTTGAATACGTGAAACGGTATGAGTGTTATAAAAGCCGATAGAAAAATTATCATGCTAGGTTCGAGTCTGTTTAGACCTAGGTCTATACGAAACGGGCCGACAACCAAAACTCATAGCTATAGGCCACGACTTATGAGTTATTTTGGTGAAAAAATAAAGTTTGGGCTCTCAAAATCGGCCTTCATAGTTTTTTAAAAAGATATGGGCCAATTGGACTTGGAATACGTGAAACGGTATGAGAGCGATAAAAGCGACGAAACATCGTAGGGCTAGGTTGGACCGGTTTGGACCTAGTTCGATGCGAAATGGGGCAACGACAAAAGCTCATCGCTCTAAGCTGTGACGTATGAGTTATTTTGGTGAAAAAAGGTAGTTTGGGCTCTCAAAATCGGTCTTCATAGTTTGTCGAAGATACGGAGCTAGCTTGGAGTTGGAATACGTAAGACGATATGAGTGTGATAAAAGCCGATGAAAAAAGCTGTAAGGCTAGGTTTGAGATTTGTTTGGACCTAGTTCTACCGAAAATGGGCCAACGACCAAAACTCATAGCTATAAGCCATGACTTATGAGTTATTTTGGTGAAAAAACGTAGGTTGGGCTCTCAAAATGCTGCCTTCATAGTTTCTCAGAAGATACGGGCCAACTAGAGTTGGAATACGTGAAACGGTATGAGTGTGATAAAAGCTGATGGAAAAGCTGTCGGGCTAGGTTTGAGATCTGTTTGGACCTAGGTCTATACGAAACGGGCCAACAACCAAAACTCATAGCTATAAGCCACGACTTATGAGTTATTTTGGTGAAAAACTACGAGTTTGGGCCCTAAAAATCGGCCTTCGTAGTTTTTTGAGAAGATATGGGCCAAGCTTGGACTTGGAATACGTGAAACGGTATGAGAGCGTTAAAAGCGACGAAACCTGTAGGGCTACGTTGGAGCGAGCTTGGACCTAGTTCGATGCGAAACGGGCCAACGATAAAAGCTCATCGCTCTAAGCCTTGACTTACGAGTTATTTTGGTGAAAAAAGGTTCTTTGTGTTCTAAAAATCGGTCTTCATAGTTTGCCAGAAAATACGGGCTAAGCTGGAGTTGGATACGTGAAATGATATGAGTGTGATAAAAGCTGATGAAAAAGCTGTAAGGCTAGGTTGGAGCGAGTTTGGACCTAGTTCTACCGGAAACGGGCCAACTACCAAAACTCGCAGCTATAAGCCATGACTTATAAGTTATTTTGGTGAAAAAACATAGTTTGGCCTCTCAAAATCTGCTTTCATAGTTTGTCGGGAAGATACGGGCCAACTAGAGTTGGAATACGTGAAACGGTATGAGTGTGATAAAAGCTGATGGAAAAGCTGTCGGGCTAGGTTTGAGATCTGTTTGGACCTAGGTCTATCCGAAATGGGTCAACAACCAAAACTCATAGCTATAAGCCACGACTTATGAGTTATTTTGGTGAAAAAATATAGTTTGGGCCCTCAAAATCGGCCTTCATAGTATTTTAAGAAGATATGGGCCAAGCTGGACTTGGAATACGTGAAACGGTATGAGAGCGATAAAAGCGACGAAACAACTGTAGGGCTAGGTTGGAGCGGTTTGGACCTAGTTCGATGCGAAACGGGTCAACGACAAAAGGTCATCGCTCTAAGCCGTGACTTACGAGTTATTTTCGTGAAAAAAGGTTATTTGTGTTCTCAAAATCGGTCTTCATAATTTGTCAAGAAGATACGGGCTAGCTGGAGTTGAAATACGTAAAACGATATGAGTGTGATAAAAGCTGATGGAAAAAGCTGTCGAGGCTAGGTTTGAGTCTGTTTGGACCAAGGTCTATACGAAACGGGCCAACAACCAAAACTCATAGCTATAAGCCACGACTTATGAGTTATTTTGGTGAAAAAATGTAGTTTGGGCCCTCGAAATCGGCCTTCATAGTTTTTTAACAAGATATGGGCCAAGCTTGGACTTGGAATACGTGAAACGGTATGAGAGCGATAAAAGCGACGAAACATCTGTAGGGCTAGTTGGAGCGAGTTTGGACCTAGTTCGATTCGAAATGGGCCAACGACAAAAGCTCATTGCTCTAAGCTGTGACTTACGAGTTATTTTGGTGAAAAAAGGTAGTTTGGGCTCTCAAAATGAGTCTTCATAGTTTGTAAAGAAGATACGGGCTAGCTGGAGTTGGAATACGTAAGACGATATGAGTGTGATAAAAGCTGATGAAAAAGCTTGTAAGGCTAGGTTTGAGTACGTTTGGACCTAGTTCTACCGAAAACGGGCCAACGACCAAAACTCATAGCTATAAGCCTTGACTTATGAGTTATTTTGTTGAAAAAACGTAGTTTGGGCTCTCAAAATGCTGCCTTCATAGTTTGTCAAGAAGAAACGGGCTAACTAGAGTTGGAATACGTGAAACGGTATGAGTGTGATAAAAGCTGATGGAAAAGCTGTCGAGCTAGGTTTGAGTCTGTTTGGACCTAGGTCTATACGAAACGGGCCAACAACCAAAACTCATAGCTATAAGCCACGACTTATGAGTTATTTTGGTGAAAAACTACGGTTTAGGCCCTAAAAATCGGCCTTCGTAGTTTTTGAGAAGATATGGGCCAAGCTTGGACTTGGAATACGTGAAACGGTATGAGAGCGTTAAAAGCGACGAAACTCGTAGGGCTACGTTGGAGCGAGCTTGGACCTAGTTCGATGCGAAACGGGCCAACGATAAAAGCTCATCGCTCTAAACCTTGACTTACGAGTTATTTTGGTGAAAAAAGGATCTATGTGTTCTAAAAATCGGTCTTCATAGTTTGCCAGAAAATACGGGCTAGCTGGAGTTGGATACGTGAAATGATATGAGTGTGATAAAAACTAATGAAAAAAGCTGTAAGGCTAGGTTGGAGCGGTTTGGACCTAGTTCTACCGGAAACGGGCCAACTACCAAAACTCGAGCTATAAGCCATGACTTATAAGTTATTTTGGTGAAAAAACATAGTTTGGCCTCTCAAACTGCGCTTTCATAGTTTGTCGGGAAGATACGGGCCAACTAGAGTTGGAATACGTGAAACGGTATGAGTGTGATAAAAGCTGATGGAAAAGCTGTCGGGCTAGGTTTGAGATCTGTTTGGACCTAGGTCTATCCGAAACGGGTCAACAACCAAAACTCATAGCTATAAGCCACGACTTATGAGTTATTTTGGTGAAAAAATATAGTTTGGGCCCTCAAAATCGGCCTTCATAGTTTTTTAACAAGATATGGGCCAAGCTTGGACTTGGAATACGTGAAACGGTATGAGAGCGATAAAAGCGACGAAACAACTGTAGGGCTAGGTTGGAGCGGTTTGGACCTAGTTCGATGCGAAACGGGTCAACGACAAAAGGTCATCGCTCTAGGCCGTGACTTACGAGTTATTTTCGTGAAAAAAGGTTATTTGTGTTCTCAAAATCGGTCTTCATAATTTGTCAAGAAGATACGGGCTAGCTGGAGTTGAAATACGTAAAACGATATGAGTGTGATAAAAGCCGATGGAAAAGCTGTCGAGGCTAGGTTTGAGTTCGTTTGGACCAAGGTCTATCCGAAACGGGCCAACAACCAAAACTCATAGCTATAAGCCACGACTTATGAGTTATTTTGGTGAAAAAATGTAGTTTGGGCCCTCGAAATCGGCCTTCATAGTTTTTTAACAAGATATGGGCCAAGCTTGGACTTGGAATACGTGAAACGGTATGAGAGCGATAAAAGCGACGAAACACTCGTAGGGCTAGTTGGAGCGGTTTGGACCTAGTTCGATTCGAAATGGGCCAACGACAAAAGCTCATTGCTCTAAGCTGTGACTTACGAGTTATTTTGGTGAAAAAAGGTAGTTTGGGCTCTCAAAATGAGTCTTCATAGTTTGTAAAGAAGATACGGGCTAGCTGGAGTTGGAATACGTAAGACGATATGAGTGTGATAAAAGCTGATGAAAAAAGCTTGTAAGGCTAGGTTTGAGTCTGTTTGGACCTAGTTCTACGAAAACGGACCAACGACCAAAACTCATAGCTATAAGCCTTGACTTATGAGTTATTTTGGTGAAAAAACGTAGTTTGGGCTCTCAAAATGCGCCTTCATAGTTTGTCAGAAGAAACGGGCTAACTAGAGTTGGAATACGTGAAACGGTATGAGTGTGATAAAAGCGATGGAAAAAGCTGTCGAGGCTAGGTTTGAAGTTTGTTTGGACCTAGGTCTATACGAAACGGGCCAACAACCAAAACTCATAGCTATAAGCCACGACTTATGAGTTATTTTGGTGAAAAACTACGGTTTAGGCCACTAAAAATCGGCCTTCGTAGTTTTTGAGAAGATATGGGCCAAGCTTGGACTTGGAATACGTGAAACGGTATGAGAGCGTTAAAAGCGACGAAACACTGTAGGGCTACGTTGGAGCGAGCTTGGACCTAGTTCGATGCGAAACGGGCCAACGATAAAAGCTCATCGCTCTAAACCTTGACTTACGAGTTATTTTGGTGAAAAAAGGATCTATGTGTTCTAAAAATCGGTCTTCATAGTTTGCCAAGAAAATACGGGCTAGCTGGAGTTGGATACGTGAAATGATATGAGTGTGATAAAAACTAATGAAAAAGCTGTAAGGCTAGGTTGGAGCGGTTTGGACCTAGTTCTACCGGAAACGGGCCAACTACCAAAACTCGGAGCTATAAGCCATGACTTATAAGTTATTTTGGTGAAAAAACATAGTTTGGCCTCTCAAACTACTGCCTTCATAGTTTGTCGGGAAGATACGGGCCAACTAGAGTTGGAATACATGAAACGGTATGAGTGTGATAAAAGCGATGGAAAAACTGTCGAGGCTAGGTTTGAGACTGTTTGGACCTAGGTCTATCTAAAACGGGTGAACAACCAAAACTCATAGCTATAAGCCACGACTTATGAGTTATTTTGGTGAAAAAATATAGTTTGGGCCCTCGAAATCGGCCTTCATAGTTTTTTAACAAGATATGGGCCAATCTGGACTTGGAATACGTGAAACGGTATGAGAGCGATAAAAGCGACGAAACACTCGTAGGGCTAGTTGGAGCGGTTTGGACCTAGTTCGATTCGAAATGGGCCAACGACAAAAGCTCATTGCTCTAAGCTGTGACTTACGAGTTATTTTGGTGAAAAAAGGTAGTTTGGGCTCTCAAAATGAGTCTTCATAGTTTGTAAAGAAGATACGGTCTAGCTGGAGTTGGAATACGTAAGACGATATGAGTGTGATAAAAGCTGATGAAAAAGCTGTAAGGCTAGGTTTGAGTTTGTTTGGACCTAGTTCTACCGAAAACGGGCCAACGACCAAAACTCATAGCTATAAGCCTTGACTTATGAGTTATTTTGGTGAAAAAACGTAGTTTGGGCTCTCAAAATCTGCCTTCATAGTTTGTCAAGAAGAAACGGGCTAACTAGAGTTGGAATACGTGAAACGGTATGAGTGTGATAAAAGCTGATGGAAAAGCTGTCGGGCTAGGTTTGAGTTTGTTTGGACCTAGGTCTATCCGAAACGGGCCAACAACCAAAACTCATAGCTATAAGCCACGACTTATGAGTTATTTTGGTGAAAAACTACGAGTTTAGGCCCTAAAAATCGGCCTTCGTAGTTTTTTGAGAAGATATGGGCCAAGCTTGGACTTGGAATACGTGAAACGGTATGAGAGCGTTAAAAGCGACGAAACACTGTAGGGCTACGTTGGAGCGGCTTGGACCTAGTTCGATGCGAAACGGGCCAACGATAAAAGCTCATCGCTCTAAACCTTGACTTACGAGTTATTTTGGTGAAAAAAGGATCTATGTGTTCTAAAAATCGGTCTTCATAGTTTGCCAGAAAATACGGGCTAGCTGGAGTTGGATACGTGAAATGATATGAGTGTGATAAAAACTAATGAAAAAGCTGTAAGGCTAGGTTGGAGCGAGTTTGGACCTAGTTCTACCGGAAACGGGCCAACTACCAAAACTCGAGCTATAAGCCATGACTTATAAGTTATTTTGGTGAAAAAACATAGTTTGGCCTCTCAAACTACGCCTTCATAGTTTGTCGGGAAGATACGGGCCAACTAGAGTTGGAATACATGAAACGGTATGAGTGTGATAAAAGCTGATGGAAAAAGCTGTCGGGCTAGGTTTGAAGTCTGTTTGGACCTAGGTCTATCTAAAACGGGTGAACAACCAAAACTCATAGCTATAAGCCACGACTTATGAGTTATTTTGGTGAAAAAATATAGTTTGGGCCCTCAAAATCGGCCTTCATAGTTTTTTAACAAGATATGGGCCAACTTGGACTTGGAATACGTGAAACGGTATGAGAGCGATAAAAGCGACGAAACACCTGTAGGGCTAGTTGGAGCGAGTTTGGACCTAGTTCGATTCGAAATGGGCCAACGACAAAAGCTCATTGCTCTAAGCTGTGACTTACGAGTTATTTTGGTGAAAAAAGGTAGTTTGGGCTCTCAAAATGAGTCTTCATAGTTTGTAAAGAAGATACGGGCTAGCTGGAGTTGGAATACGTAAGACGATATGAGTGTGATAAAAGCTGATGAAAAAGCTGTAAGGCTAGGTTTGAGTCTGTTTGGACCTAGTTCTACCGAAAACGGGCCAACGACCAAAACTCATAGCTATAAGCCTTGACTTATGAGTTATTTTGGTGAAAAAACGTAGTTTGGGCTCTCAAAATGCGCCTTCATAGTTTGTCAGAAGAAACGGGCTAACTAGAGTTGGAATACGTGAAACGGTATGAGTGTGATAAAAGCGATGGAAAAAGCTGTCGAGGCTAGGTTTGAAGTCTGTTTGGACCTAGGTCTATACGAAACGGGCCAACAACCAAAACTCATAGCTATAAGCCACGACTTATGAGTTATTTTGGTGAAAAACTACGGTTTAGGCCCTAAAAATCGGCCTTCGTAGTTTTTGAGAAGATATGGGCCAAGCTGGACTTGGAATACGTGAAACGGTATGAGAGCGTTAAAAGCGACGAAACACTGTAGGGCTACGTTGGAGCGAGCTTGGACCTAGTTCGATGCGAAACGGGCCAACGATAAAAGCTCATCGCTCTAAACCTTGACTTACGAGTTATTTTGGTGAAAAAAGGATCTATGTGTTCTAAAAATCGGTCTTCATAGTTTGCCGAGAAAATACGGGCTAGCTGGAGTTGGATACGTGAAATGATATGAGTGTGATAAAAACTAATGAAAAAGCTGTAAGGCTAGGTTGGAGCGGTTTGGACCTAGTTCTACCGGAAACGGGCCAACTACCAAAACTCGAGCTATAAGCCATGACTTATAAGTTATTTTGGTGAAAAAACATAGTTTGGCCTCTCAAACTGCTGCCTTCATAGTTTGTCGGGAAGATACGGGCCAACTAGAGTTGGAATACGTGAAACGGTATGAGTGTGATAAAAGCGATGGAAAAGCTGTCGAGGCTAGGTTTGAGCGTGTTTGGACCTAGAGTCTATCTAAAACGGGTCAACAACCAAAACTCATAGCTATAAGCCACGACTTATGAGTTATTTTGGTGAAAAAATATAGTTTGGGCCCTCGAAATCGGCCTTCGTAGTATTTTAAGAAGATATGGGCCAAGCTGGACTTGGAATACGTGAAACGGTATGAGAGCGATAAAAGCGACGAAACACTTGTAGGGCTAGGTAGGATCGGTTTGGACCTAGTTCGATGCGAAACGGGTCAACGACAAAAGCTCATCGCTCTAGCCGTGACTTACGAGTTATTTTCGTGAAAAAAGGTTGTTTGTGTTCTCAAAATCGGTCTTCATAATTTGTCGATAAAATACGGGCTAGCTGGAGTTGAAATACGTAAAACGATATGAGTGTGATAAAAGCTGATGGAAAAAGCTGTCGGGCTAGGTTTGAGTCTGTTTGGACCAAGGTCTATACTGAAACGGGCCAACAACCAAAACTCATAGCTATAAGCCACGACTTATGAGTTATTTTGGTGAAAAAATGTAGTTTGGGCCCTCGAAATCGGCCTTCATGGTTTTTAAGAAGATATGGGCCAAGCTTGGACTTGGAATACGTGAAACGGTATGAGAACGATAAAAGCGACGAAACACCTGTAGGGCTAGTTGGAGCGGTTTGGACCTAGTTCGATGCGAAATGGGTCAACGACAAAAGCTCATCGCTCTAAGCTGTGACATACGAGTTATTTTCGTGAAAAAAGGTAGTTTGTGTTCTCAAAATCGGTCTTCATAATTTGTCAAGAAGATGCGGCTAGCTGGAGTTGAAATACGTAAAACGATATGAGTGTGATAAAAGCTGATGAAAAAACTGTAAGGCTAGGTTTGAGATTTGTTTGGACCTAGTTCTACGAAAACGAGCCAACGACCAAAACTCATAGCTATAAGCCACGACTTATGAGTTATTTTGGTGAAAAAATGTAGTTTGGGCCCTCAAAATCGGCGTTCATAGTTTTTTAAGAAGATACGGGCCAACTAGAGTTGGAATACGTGAAACGGTATGAGAGCGATAAAAACTTACGAAACAACTTGTAGGGCTAGGTTGGAGCGGTTCGGACGTAGTTCGATTCGAAATGGGCCAACGACAAACGCTTTTCACTCTAAGCTGTGACTTACGAGTTATTTTGGTGAAAAAAGGTAGTTTGGGCTCTCAAAATCAATCTTCATAGTTTGTCAAGAAGATACGGGCTAGCTTGGAGTTGGAATGCGTAAAACGATATGAGTGTTATAAAAGCTGATGAAAAAATTGTAAGGCTAGGTGTGAGTCTGTTTGGACCTAGTTCTACCGAAAACGGGCAAACGACCAAAACTCATAGCTATAAGCCATGACTTATGAGTTAGTTTGGTAAAAAACGTAGTTCGGGCTATCAAAATGCTGCCTTCATAATTTGTCAAGAAAATACGGGCCAACTAGAGTTTGAATACGTGAAACGGTATGAGTGTTATAAAAGCGATAGAAAAATTGTCATGCTAGGTTCGAGTTTGTTTAGACCTAGAGTCTATACGAAACGGGCCGGCAACCAAAACTCATAGCTATAGGCCACGACTTATGAGTTATTTTGGTGAAAAAATAAAGTTTGGGCTCTCAAAATCGGCCTTCATAGTTTTTAAAAAGATATGGGCCAATTGGACTTGGAATACGTGAAACGGTATGAGAGCGATAAAAGCGACGAAACACTTGTAGGGCTAGGTTGGACCGGTTTGGACCTAGTTCGATGCGAAATGGGGCAACGACAAAAGCTCATCGCTCTAGGCTGTGACGTACGAGTTATTTTGGTGAAAAAAGGTAGTTTGGGCTCTCGAAATCGGTCTTCATAGTTTGTCGAAGATACGGAGCTAGCTTGGAGTTGGAATACGTAAGACGATATGAGTGTGATAAAAGCTGATGAAAAAGCTGTAAGGCTAGGTTTGAGTTTGTTTGGACCTAGTTCTACGAAAATGGGCCAACGACCAAAACTCATAGCTATAAGCCATGACTTATGAGTTATTTTGGTGAAAAAACGTAGGTTGGGCTCTCAAAATGCTGCCTTCATAGTTTCTCGAAGATACGGGCCAACTAGAGTTGGAATACGTGAAACGGTATGAGTGTGATAAAAGCTGATGGAAAAGCTGTCGAGGCTAGGTTTGAGATTTGTTTGGACCTAGGTCTATACGAAACGGACCAACAACCAAAACTCATAGCTATAAGCCACGACTTATGAGTTATTTTGGTGAAAAACTACGGTTTGGGCCCTAAAAATCGGCCTTCGTAGTTTTTTGAGAAGATATGGGCCAAGCTTGGACTTGGAATACGTGAAACGGTATGAGAGCGTTAAAAGCGACGAAACACTGTAGGGCTACGTTGGAGCGAGCTTGGACCTAGTTCGATGCGAAACGGACCAACGATAAAAGCTCATCGCTCTAAGCCTTGACTTACGAGTTATTTTGGTGAAAAAAGGTTCTTTGTGTTCTAAAAATCGGTCTTCATAGTTTGCCAAGAAAATACGGGCTAGCTGGAGTTGGATACGTGAAATGATATGAGTGTGATAAAAGCTGATGAAAAAAGCTGTAAGGCTAGGTTGGAGCGAGTTTGGACCTAGTTCTACGGAAACGGGCCAACTACCAAAACTCGAGTTATAAGCCATGACTTATAAGTTATTTTGGTGAAAAAACATAGTTTGGCCTCTCGAAATCTGCTTTCATAGTTTGTCGGGAAGATACGGGCCAACTAGAGTTGGAATACGTGAAACGGTATGAGTGTGATAAAAGCGATGGAAAAGCTGTCGGGCTAGGTTTGAGCGAGTTTGGACCTAGGTCTATACGAAATGGGTCAACAACCAAAACTCATAGCTATAAGCCACGACTTATGAGTTATTTTGGTGAAAAAATATAGTTTGGGCCCTCAAAATCGGCCTTCGTAGTATTTTAAGAAGATATGGGCCAAGCTTGGACTTGGAATACGTGAAACGGTATGAGAGCGATAAAAGCGACGAAACATTGTAGGGCTAGGTTGGAGCGGTTTGGACCTAGTTCGATGCGAAACGGGTCAACGACAAAAGGTCATCGCTCTAAGCCGTGACTTACGAGTTATTTTCGTGAAAAAAGGTTATTTGTGTTCTCAAAATCGGTCTTCATAATTTGTCAAGAAGATACGGGCTAAGCGAAGTTGAAATACGTAAAACGAT